>CM075028.1:16465684-16491472 GCA_037576675.1 Pangasius sanitwongsei
TCCGGACAGCAGTGAGTGTATATGGTCTTACAGTTATTACACCAGCCATTGTTGACATACATGCATAGACCCCCTCCTCTGCGCTTACCAGAGTCTGTTCCTGTCGAATCGATGCATGGAGCGCTCTGCTAGCTGTACCGCTGTGTCCGGGATCAGTGGGTGTAGCCAAGTCTCAGTTATTATCATCACACAACAGTCGCGGATGATGGAATTCCCAGCGATAAGTAGATCCAGTTCGTCCATTTTGTGCACGACGGATCTAGCGTTGGTGAGAAAGATGCTTGGTACCGATGGCTTATGCGGTTGTTTCTTCAGTCGGGCTAGTAGGCCTCCGCGGCAGCCCCGCTTCTACTGTCTCTCTCGACGCCGCCTGCGTCGCCTCCCCGGCCCGAAAACAATCCAAGCAGATCCTGGTGGCCTCGCTATGTCCTGCGGGATGTTATGAGCCTGATGGAAAGAGTTCGTATCATTGATCTGACACCGCAGGCCGATATTAAGCAAGGTAGAGTGACTATATATGTGTCTTGCTTGAGAACATGTCTTCACACACACTACACTCACTGCACACACAATCAAACAACACCATATCAGAGAGCCAAAAACCGCTGCGTCTATGCGCGCCGCCATATTGGAAAATTGGCCTTTTTTTTTAACATACAAATTGCTTCATGATTTCACTTTTTTTTTTTTTTTTTTTCTTTTTTTTTTTAACAGGATGTTAGGATGTTGATGTCAGATAAAAATTAATGTTATATTTAACAGGAACATCTTTTTTATTGAGCCAGCTATGGAGCTATGACCCAGTAAAACATAATTCCAGAGTGATAAATTCACATATTTACAATATATTTTTTGTGAATCCATTTATTTCTGTAAAGCTGCTTTGTGACAATGTCCACTGTTAAAAGTGCTATACAAATAAAACTGAACTGAATTGAATTGATTTCTGTTGAAAGCTGAAGGTGGTGAGCAATAGAGGGTGAAAAGTAAAGCCAAAATATCTCTGTTTCCCTCTAGTGGCTGGTTGGAGAATAATTTTGAAACCTTTCCACACCTGTTTAAATTTCAATGAAACAAATCAAAATTTTTTACTTTAATGAAGTCAGATATGAAATTCTTATAGTAAAGCTTCATTAAAGTCTTAATTTAGTTATCAAAATACAGAGATGTAAAAATAAAATTGTTTTCATATGTAAAACCACACATGGTATTTAAACACTACACGTTAATTTTCAAACATTTTTCACACTTATTGCATGTGATTTTTTTCCTCCCTACATTATTCACTTCTTTTCACATGGTAGGTTTTTCACATGTAGGTTTTTATTGTGTTTTTATTTTTTCATATACGATCTTCCACATATACGATCTTTCACATTGTCACACATGCAGTTTCAGGGCATGATCTGGAAGCATGAGTCACATATTACTCATGTAATCACGTGAAAAGTATGTGATCATTTTTCCTTTTTTTAATCAGTAGCTCATACAAAATTAGTTTATTAAAAGTCTAACAATGCAACAATCTAGGAATCTCAAAGGCCAAGTCACAGCTAGTACTGTACATTTAATAACATCTCAAATAGATTAAAAACAAAGATGATGAATGAAGGACTATCTATACCCAGTGACATTAACAGTAGTCACACATAGTCACACTCGTCCTTGTAGATCACTGTTAGAGCTGCATCAATTGAACTGGTATCAAAACTCACTGCTGCGTACATTGGACTTTCACCAGATTTCACACCCAGCAGCAGAGCAGCACTGACTGAGGTGTCAGAGAGAATATTGGGTAACTAAGCCGTGGAGCAGACATACTGATCAGGAGCAACTGATGGTAGTTGTGCTGTAGCATAAACAGTATGTGAAAGATCTGAGGGAATTATGGGTAACCGAATGTTAACGTAATCAGGATGTGAAGAATCAGCAGGGATTGTGGGTAATTGAACAGTGGAGGAAAGTGTGTTAGGAAGGCGTCTGGTGCCAGCAGAGGGAACCTGAGAGCACAGATATTAACAGATATTAAGGTATTAAACATTATCTATTTTTGTAGTGAACTCATTTAAAACACAATCATAACTCACCTCATGGATGGTTCTTGGAATTGGGAGAATAGGGACCATCCCTGTTTAAAAAAAAAAAATAGATGTTACTATGGAATTATTAGTAATTAATTACAAGCAATACAGACAAATCACTGCATATCGTGTTTCCAGTTCCATGAACACATGTACACATGGCATCTTTGAAAACAATTACAACTTTTTTGACATGAATTAATGTATGGGGTAAAGGTTTGAGCAGAACTGTTTTTTTTTTTTTTGTTTGTTTGTTTGTTTTTTTTTATCCCATTCCCGCACAATCTTGCCAATTTAGCAGCTCTGACACTTGATTTGGCGACTTTAGACCGAGGGTGTCACATATTACACTTATCCAATGTCGAGTGGCCTGGACCCAAAAAAATCAGTTTTGTGTTCATTTATCAACATTTATCTGAACTGTACATTCTGAACATGCAAACAGATTGAATATATATCACCCACAAAAGACACAAACTTTCCCAAATTATGCTTTGATCAGATTAAGGTTTTACAGGGTCTTGCATAAGTATTCACCCCCTTGAACTTTTTAGCATTTTGTAGCCTTACATCCTGGAAGTGAAATGGATTTGGAATTGGGATTACTGTCAAATTGTTAGCGTGCTAATGAAGAATTTAATATCTTTAGCACATTTTGTCAGTAGCTGAATTTACAGCTTTGAGTTTATTGCTCTATGTTGCCTCCTAGTGGAATAACAGAACTATGTTTTCAAATCTTTAAATTCAATTATGGTCTATAAAATGAATTTAATCTAGAACATGGATTGAAATTTCATATAAACTGCTTGATTCTAGACATATTTGTATCCTTTCTCAATTTTAAGCAGCTTTTGATAAGAGTGTCTAAAAAAAAGATATATATTAACTAAGGACATGTAATATACATGCGGATAGAGAACTGGTCCTAAATTAGTCCTACATAATTGAACATTGTTAGAAACTTGTTCATGGTGTGTGGAGTGTGAGATTTTTGAGATTTATTACTCCTGCAGAAAGTCACGGTGAGAAATGAGATCAGAAGAACCAGAAGCACTGGCAGAATTACAGACATGATGATGAAACCTGGAGATCCTGCAAGAGAAACACAGCTGTAAATCAGTGAGCCAGTCACCTTTACATACTGTATACTCTGATCTGTGTGACGTGTGATGCAGGTTGAAACGTTCACCAGTCAGAAGCGAAGTTGGTGTAGGATGAGATGTTGGGAGAAGTAGATACGTGCTTGTTGATGATGATGATAAGGATGAAGGTCGCTTTGAAACTGGACCACTTGGATCTAATATAGAAAGGCATATTATTGAGAGAGATGACCGATATGACAGAAATATTATATCACGATACTTGAAGACATTTATACATGTATGTATTATTGTTAACAAACTGTAGCAAAAGAAGCTTTTCTGATACTTTTATTTAATTGAAATAAATCATTTAACACTGAAAAGGGGAATCGTGTAATTAAATTTTAATATTTTAAAATTTTATTGATTTATTCAAAAACACATTTATACCACCGTTCTGTTTACACTTTGTGGTTGTTTGGTAACATGACAAGCATTTTTTTGTTTTGTTTGTTTGTTTTTGCTTTGTTTTGTCTTATTAACTCCAAAAGAGAGAAAAAAGAGAGGCTGGTGAGGGAACAACTATTTATAGCTGCTATAACATAAGTGAGAACAGGAACTAACTTGTTTCACTGAACATTCCACATCATTAAATGTAACTATAAATGAATAAAAAGTTAGTTAAAACTGCTTTAGATATGCTGGTGTAGGAAAATAATCCACTTCAGGGTGTTAACAGTAACTCTACAGTAACTCACACTACCTTAGTGTTGATTATTTTCTTATAACAGCACACTGGTTTTATTCCATACTGTAAAAATGCTAAAAAAAAAAAATTGCAATACTGACAGTATCTCAGAAAACAAAACTGTTAACTGTTTGATAAACTGTTTGCTAGAGTATGTATTATGTGGTTTCCTTTTTAAAAACAAAATTGCATTTCACACAAGCTGATCATTTAAAAATACACACACACACACACACACACACACACACAGATAGCTAAACCACTCACCATAGAGAAAATAAGGCTATTCAGATTCCTTTCAGTTCCTCATTTAAATGCTATTGATAGATCTGATAAGTCACATGGACTGGGGAGCGTACTGAACCATGTGCAGAACAGAGAAATGGGTTGGTCTTGGCCACAAACTAATATACACCACCAGATAATGCTCTATACTAAATATCAGTTATGTAAAGCTGTGTTGAGGTGATTCGCTTTTGCAGCCATGTTTGTAAACATTTATTTCTTCAGTTTTGCTCGCACACACTCACCGGTAGCCGTTATGTTGATGCGTGTGATGTAGACCTTGTATCCGTGTTCAGATTCCCCGGTTGCTTCTACTCCACACCAGTATTCACCCGAGTCCTGCTCTCTCACATGCTTCATGCTCACAGTGAGCACTTGCTTTGCTTGGTCATAGTGCTGAGAGATTTTCTGCTCTTTCACAGCTTCTCTACTATCTTTAACAGATTTTTTATAAGTACAAACACCACTGTGCAACATCTTGCAGAAAAACTTGGGCTCACTCCTGTAGGAGTTTGGGTATCTACAGCTGATGTTTATATCTCCTCCTATACGGCCAGTCTTACTGATGGCCTTCTCATAGGAGAGATCTGTGGATCAAAACAGAACAATCAGAACAGCTTGTATACACTAATGTAGTGCTGTCATATTATAACAATAGGCTAATCTGAGGGAAATGTGTAATAAACCAATCAATACACTGTTTAAGAGCTTATTAAACTGATGAAGCAACAAGCTAACACTGAACTCTAAATTGCCTTATGAATGTAACAATTAGCTTCAACAATGAAGTTTAATAGGAGTTAAAAAAAAAATTAACAATCTCAAATATAAAATAAGGGATAACAGTTAGGTTCTGCTTAACATACTCTTGCTCACTATTTACCAGCAACACTGAACATTATATTAATGAGAAATCCAGTGGCGAAGTAGTGCAGGCGTTGGTGCAAAAGCTGGACTTAAAGTCCCAGAATGCAATGCAGCTATACGACGAGTTTCGGCAAATACTTGTCTTGGCTAGTTAGCAAGATACGAAGTGATGAGCATGATGGCCTTAATGGCGGTATTAGCATGAAAGCTGAAGCTTTGGAAGCTGATCTGTTTGATTGATTGTACAGGTGAGGAGGTGAGAGAGCTGGACAGACTAAAGGACTAAAGAGCCACTGCATCTCTCCTTAGGTAGAGATGAAGTTAAGGCTAAATCCCACTGCACCACTATTAGCAGGTATTCAAACGGCATTCTGGGTAGGAAACCGTTAACCAAAGTAAATGTATGTCAAAATGTAAACTAAGAATTTCATTACAATATAAATCTTGGATGCCATTGAAGATCATGTTAATTATAAAGATGAATATGCAGGGTGGAGTTTTCCTTAGAGGTTGACATATCAGCAAGTTTACAGCATAGTTCTTCTGCTAAACGGAAGATTAAGATCTCCTCACCTTCTGTGACTTTCAGGTTCACTACTGTGGAGGTGGACATTGGACCAGAGCCAGCAACAGCACATCTGTATATTCCAGTGTCCTCCTTGGTCAGCTCTCTGATCAACACTCTGAAGATTCCCCCACTTCTGCGGTCTTGAATCGAGAACTTGCCCTTATGGGTCCATTCCGTGTGTGCTTCTGTGTTTATTTGATCCAAACACCTCTGCCGTGTTCCTATCTTACAGAAGGATTTTATTTTGTTTTTGTGTTCATCTTCATAGCTGCACTCGATGTTGATTCCTCCCCCTGTGTAGGCAGTCACTGTTGTATTGGCCAAAGTCCTCACTAAGAACAAGTTCAAATCATAAACAAAATGCACATCAACATAAATGACTAGTACTATTTTGCACTTTGGTGGGAGTTTGTACTAGTAATAAGAGTAGAATTTTTAGGTTCTAAACCGAGCAAAGTTAGCAATATTTTGACCAGTGATTGTTTTATTTTAAGTGAATATGTCTGAAATTCACTGAGTGATTTATCTTGATCATGGTCAGGGTGGTGGTAGACCCAGAGCCTATCATTCATACCTAGGGGCAGTTTATTTTAGCCAGTCAACCTACCTAGCATTTTTTTTTTTTTTTTTTGGGAGGTTGGAGGAAACTGGAGAACCTCATGGAACCCCACACGGACAGACGGAGAACATTGGACACTCCACACAGACAGTACCCTGAGCTCAGAAGAGACCTTGGGACCCTGGAGCTGTGAGATGCCAATGCTATCTACTGCACCACCACCCCAGCACAAATTGTTCCATGAAGTCTTGCTCTATCTTCTAATTTAAAAAAAAAATAGCAATAAAATTACTTAGCCTTGTATTTTCTCATTTCTTTTTATAAAAATAATTTAAATAATTGAAAAATTAAAAAAAAAAAAAACAATCAACCAAACAGGACAAAGACACTACTGCTGATAGTGAGGATAAATATTATTAGATGAATTCCTTACCTGTGATCAGGCAGAGGATGAAGATGTGGAGGATCTTCATAATGAATTTATAAATATATGAAAGGAGCTGTTATTTTATAAGTCATCACTGTGCACAACTGCCTGTCACTGTGCTATCTTCATTTACATCTTGAGCAAGAAGTGATGAAATGCCCACTTCCTCTTTTTGAGGCAGTGGAAAATAGCTACAAATAGTAGTACAGTATTATGTACAGTATAGTATAGTATAGGATAGTAATAAATTCCTGCCTGTGAGCATTTTTCCAGAATGAACTGTTAGTGAGGTGATACACATGCTCATACTGATGAACCACTTGTGCGGTTATTGCTTTTGTTTGCACTCACTCATGATATTTTATAATAGACTCTATTTCCCAATATATGAACAATTTTCTCATTTAAACCACAACAACACTGACCAGGATATGGAGGAATAAATGAACTCCCACTACTATTTTGATGGCTCCTGCATAGTCCTGATGCTCACTTGAAGCAATTTGTGGGCCCAAGCACCAAGGGATCAGCAAAGTCTATTTCTTGTTATAAAATGTTATTATGCCGCATCACTGAATGCATGTGATCTTTGAGCCACATCATAAGATGTACAGTGGAACTTGACTTCCAGAAGGTGTATGAGTTGATTTATGCTGTTGGCAACGATTTCTTGACTGAAAACTTTTAATTCTCTTTGAGCTTCAGGTTGTAATGTATGATCAACAGTGGAATTATGCTACACTTCCTGTTTGAGTGTAATTACATATTAATTTATTGAGTCACCATGGCAACTCGTTCAAGATAGCAACATTTCCTTTGCAATTTATAGATATCATGGATATCTTAACATCATGCAAACTGGGTTTGAATCAGATGAAGCCACTAGGGGGAGTATTTAAAACTGACTGTTTCACCAATGATGAAAATATTTTTGTCAGGATTATGAAATTCATTAACAAAACAAACAGTCAATTATTTTACTATACCAATGCAGAGTTCCTGTAGAGTGCAGTAACAAATTAGAAAACATATCAACTTGTGTGTAAAAATATGTATAAAATTATAAGATACTGTTATCTTATGTAAATGAGCAAAAGAAATTTTAAAAAATCATAATACCATTAAGATAATAACCTGCTATGGAATTCAGTCTATGTTAAACTGAGCCAAAATAACTGTGTTATTAAAACTTTTACATTCTAAGTCCCCATAAATGAGATGTCCAGAGCCAGTGGACAAAACCATGGCATTTTATACAAATGATTATTATTTTTTAATATTATTATTATTTTATTAATATTTTGAGTAGCATTGTAAGTGACACTTCACTGTTGGTTTGGACTGTTCGATAACGTAAAGCAGTGATGGAAGAACCTTTCTGAAGAAGTCTTTCTGAAGTTTTAATCCAATCTAAAAATTTAATTGAAACCAATCTCTTTGAAAAATGATTCACGTCAAATGGCGACACCTTCAGGTGAAATGTATAGCATAGTTGTGTACACAGAAAAACGTATAATGTATATATAGAATTAGCAGTTTTATTTCATTTTGTGTATTTCTGTTCTGTCAGTGCAATACCTATCAATCCTCAAACCAAACATTTTCAAGTAGTGTAGTACCTGTAAGGAAAAAAAATGATAGCCAGTCATTGCACAGAAAGCAGGAATTTGTCCATAACAAAGCAAACTGATTACAATTAGCTAACCTAATCCCACAAAGTTTGGGTCCTCAAGCAGAACCTTTTTTACCATTACCCTGTGGGTTTATTGGTCTCCTTTTGATTACTGAGTTTGATAGTCATTATTTAAATAACATAGTTTAAATATAATTTAAGTTAAATGTCAAAGGTCATTGCAAATTGGAGACAAGTTAAACACCTGATGCTTCCTCTATAAAAGTGGAGCAGTTGATTTCCTGGTTACAGGCTAAAGACTGCAGGATGAGGAGTGAAAGAAGCAGCGCAGTTTTGGGTAACTCCCTGGGTGTGTCTTGTTTGGGTGTAAGTGAGCTGCATTGTTTAGTACATGTAACAGCTTGGTGTATGATCTCAGTAGCCTGCACTCTGTCAATGTTTGCATACCAAATACGATGAAACTTTCAGTTTCATTTCTCAAAAAGTGAAGCCTGTAACAGAGGAAACACTCCGACATATATGCTATAACCAACGACCAGAAGAAGCAGTCATGGCGGCATCTCACACTGACATGGAAGAAAACCTCAGATGCTCTATTTGTTTAGAAATCTTTAAGGATCCAGTGGTTCTGTCCTGTAGTCACAGTTTCTGTACGGTGTGTCTCGAGAGCAACTGGTGTCAGAAGCAGGTGAAGGAATGTCCACTCTGCAGGCACGTAGCAAAACGCTCACCACTTAAAAATCTGGCTCTTAAAGGTGTGTGTGAATCTTTCATGGAGGAGAAGAGGCGCAGGATTTCAGCGCGAAGTCAAGATGTGCTCTGTGGTGTCCATAGTTCGAAGTATGAGCTCTTTTGCACAGATGACCAGAAGCTGGTGTGTTTGATATGTGTGTCTCAGGACCATAAAGAACACAACTTTTGCTCCATCAACAAAGCAGCTGAGGAACACAGGGTAAAGTATAACCCTAGATTTCTTAAACATTTTAGTATGAAGTTTTTTCCTGATAAGTAACAATCTTATCATATTTACTAAAGTTCCATGAAAAGGTATTTGCCCCCTTCCTGATTTTTTTTTTCTATTTGTATGTGGGCATCTGAGCATCACATCCATACGTGGTCCTTCCCCAAACTCATGACACTAAGTCTGAAGCACACAATTGTGTAGATTGTCTTTGTATGCTCTCATTGTATGTCTTTGTACAGCATTAATAAACTATGGGTGGAACGTCTGACCTCGTTAATGCCCTTGCAGCTGAACTAACACAAATCCCCACGGCCACACTCCAGGATCTAGTAGAAAGCCTTCCCTGAAGAGTGAAGGGGGTCCAACTCAATATTAATGGCAATGGTTTTAGAATGGGATGTTTAACAAGCACATATGGATGTGATGCTCAGGTGTCCACATACTTTTGGCCATATAGTGTATGTAGATGTGCCATGTCTTCTTTAAATTGTATAACAAAAGCATTTTATTTCTACGTGTAAAATTACATCTTTCTTTTCAGAATAAACTTCAAAAACCTTTGCAGGAGCTTGAGAGCAAGCTGCAAACCTTGATTTCTGAAAAGTCCAGGTTTGACACCATAGCTAGAAAACTCCAGGTAATTAATATTTGTGTTATGAAATAGTAATATAAAATACAGCACTTAGTGGGGAAAAACACAGGGAATTGTCCTCTTTCCCAGATTCAGGGCCTACAGACAGAGATGCAGATAAAGGAGGAGTTTAAGAAGCTTTATCAGTTCCTCAAAGAGGATGAGGTGGCTCGAATATCTGCACTGAGAGGCGAACAGAAGAGGAAGAGAGAGAGGATTATGGAGAAGATTGCAGAAGTTGAAGGACTGCATACTTCTTTATCTGAACGAATAAAACATATTAAGGATGATCTAGGGCATGATGAGAGTCTTTTCTTACAAGTACGCATTTTATTTGTTGTTTTCAGATGTATTCTGCTCATAATAAAGGAAGGCTATTCATAATGTCTGTTTTTTATTTTTATTTTTTTGTGGTTCCCAGAATTTCAGAGATACAGAGGAGAGGTAAAATTCATTATTTTCATACATCAGTGCTGGGTGGAAAAAGAGATATACGTCCGTGTGTGTGGGGGTCAATTTCTGCCCCAAATGAAAAAAACAATATTTAGTATTTTGGTTCTGTATTAGATTTTTGTTACATTACAGTTTTATAACATTGAATACTTATCCATCTTGGGTATTATTCTCCATACAGTATATTACTTCTAAATAGTGTTTGGGTTATTTTAGCTCTAGCTCTATTATTTCCTAATGCAGTATAACTAGTTGATATAGCAGATGTAGTTAAGGCGGAACAATGTTGCTAAGCTGCATGTCTTATATAATATGTCTATCTATCTATCTATCTATCTATCTCCGTGTGTGTGTATGTTTCAGAGTTAAGTTCGCACTACCAGATACAAAGCCTGATTCAGGGTCTCTGATCGACGTGGCTAAACACATGGGGAATCTGAGATACAGAGTGTGGGAGAAGATGAAGCAAGTCTGTTCTTACTGTAAGTGAATAAGCACAAGTATATTTTAGGATTTTCCTTAGTATTTATTCATTTCCACATTTTTGTATTACAACCTAGAATTGAAATGGATTTATAATTGGGATTTCTACACCTAATATGTCAAACCTGACCAGTGACCAGTGACTTTCCCAGTGCCTGAAAATCCCTACAATGTAATATATGCTTCACCACCACTTCACTACCACCAAAACCATCAAAACCACAACCACCAAAACCACCACCACCACTTCACCCCCACCACTTCACCCCCACCAAAACCATCAAAACCACAACCACCAAAACCACCACCACCACTTCACTACCACCACCACCACTTGACTACCACCACAAGCACCAAAACCACCACCACCGATCCACCCCACCACTTCACCACCACCACTTCACTACCACCACAACCACCAAAACCACCACCACCAATTGACCACCACCACTTCACCACCACCACAATGGCTTTCCTCTCATAATTTCCATAAAGTCCAGCTGTGGAGTTGTCCAGGCTGTGATTGTCCTGTGAACAGCTTTTCCCATCTGAGCTGTGGATCTCTCCAACCCCTTTAAAGTTACTCTTGTCTGTTCTGTTTCTCTGACTATTTACCTGATTGTGCCATATTCTTTACCACTTTTTTAAAAATGAATTTAATGTCGTTCGGTGTAATGTTCACAGTTTGGGATAATTTATAAATAAACAAATGCTGATTGATACTTTTCCAGAACCAATAAAGAACCCGTGATTGTCAGTACTGTACAAATATTGTACAGGAAGTGCACATAATACACTGTCCAATGATTGTAGCTTCAAGGTAGATTTACCAAAAAGTAGCATGTAACTGGCTAATTTTACGAGTGAGACTTTCATCAATTCTAATGAATTTATTCTTTTTGCACATTGCACAAACAAACTGTTTATATGGATCCTAAACTGGACACTCCGTAGACAAGTCAAGTCAGCATGCTCAGCTTTTAATTAATGCTGCATTTCATGTTGGTCGGACATTCAGGAACAAGAACGCTCTGGTTGTCTTCTTGTGAAGAAATTTAACAAAGTTTTATTCCTTTTTCTACCATGTGCTGGTCCTGCATCCTCACTGACCTTCTGGTGAATATTAAATGCTGAACGTTTCCTGCATGTGTCTCAGAATGTCCATCATCACTTCACAATCATTTTAAGTAAAAATCTGTAACATGAGCTGTGTTTTCTCACATGACCGTTCTATTTCAGCAGGAGCGAATTACTCAGACACATATGCGCAGAACAAACACACTCATTCCGATAGAGAAATTACTGATGGATTCTGAGTCTGTATGTAAATATAGCCACTAACTATGAAACAATAAATAATGTAAATGAGATATTATTACAATAGTACAGTTTTTAATGTTAAATGTTTACTATCAAAATTATATAACAAGCTCCTTTTTTTGTTTTTTTTAGATCCAGTAATTCTGGACCCAAATACCAAAACATCTAACCTTGAGGTATCTCCAGACTTGACAAGTGTTGCATGTTCAGGCATGTCTTTACTGAACTCTCCAGAAAAACGCTCCTGCTACATCCTGGGCTCAGAAGGGTTCAGCTCAGGAGTGCACACCTGGCAGGTGGATTTGGAAGCCTGTGAACACTGGGCTCTGGGAGTTGTTACTGAATCTGCTAAAAGACTGCAGAATCTATCCAACTGTTCTTTCCTCATATCTTGTATTAACGGTAAATGTTCTTGGACCCCAACAGCACCCAAGATTAAGAAACTGTGTGTTTTTCTGGACATGGTGAAAAACCAGGTGGTTTTCAGTGATCCTGACACTAATGTCACATTGATATCATACACATACATATCTACTGAGAAAATGTACCCCTGCTTTTCTCCACTCAGCCGAATCCCACTCAAGATCTTACCATCCATGTAAAGGTTGGTGTAATCAGTCATGCTGTGACACGGTCAAGCCGTTACTTCCATAGCCTTTGCACTATATTACTTATATTGTACTTTCTAGACATTTGGATGACATCATTGTTTTGTTTTTATTCAGATTATGATTAGGCTTTGGTTGTAGAATCAGAACATTCTTACTTTATGACACATCTTATCTGTTTATCATTAGAGAAAGCATTAGCACACAATGCATTTCTGGCAGCCTTATAATCTTTATTTACTTAATATGCAATATGCTTAATTGTTGTTCTTCTTTTGGCTGCTCCCTTTAGGGCACGCCACAGCAGATCATTGGTCCGCATGTTTGATTTGGCACAGGTTTTACGCCGGATGCCCTTCCTGACACAACCCTCCCGTTTTTATCCAGGCTTGGGACCGGCACTGGGAGTACACTCCCAGTGGCTGGGTTTGGTTCCCTGCCTGGGAATTGAACCCAGGCTGGTGAGGGCGCAGGATCCTTAGCTGCTAGACCACCAGGGAACTCTGTGCATTGCATAATAATCTTTACAATTAACATATGATCTTTAACAGTGTCCATGATTTATTTTATAATGAAATTATAAGTCTATTTTTTTATACTTTGGTTAACAGTTTCCTACATTACAATACATTCCTACACAATGCTGTTTGATTACCTCTGTAGCAGTGCAGTGTGATTTAATCCTAGCTTCTACCTAAAAAGAATGATGCAGCGGCGCTTTAGTGCTTAAGTCCAGCTCTCTCGCTTCCTCATCTGTACACACTGCTCAAACAGATCAGCTTCGAAACTCTTCTGGATTTCTCATTAATATGACACTGAACATAGTTGGACAATGAAAAGTGAGTGAGACTAGAAGTTTTCTTTTTAGGTGCTAACAGTGAAACCAGATTGTTATCACTGAAATTGCTGACACATTTCTGATTATTCATTTTGTAAGAAAGCTTGTCAAAAAGCTCCAGATTAGATGTTCTCTGGTGAAACTAGTTAACAGTATTGCGAGTTTCTGATTTGCAGTAGCTGCATTACTCTGGCCTTAAACACAGAACCTGGCAACCTGGCTCACAGGACAAATATCAAGCTCATAATACTAATAGGAGGAGCTCTATTATGTACCTTTTTTTTTTCAGAAGAAAGACATTTTTATATATTGAGCCATTGCTCCATATAGCTCATGTAATTCACGTGATGTGCACAATTAATTCATTTTTAAAATATTGTAAACTTTTACATTCATTGTGCATGTTTTTCATTGTTCTTAACTAATCACTCTCCATCATTATTGGGAAAATCATACCAGCATATGTAATGAAATGCTGCTTAAAGGGCCCCATTTTGACCAGCGGCAGCATTGTAAGTGTGTCCAGCTTTATAGTAGATTCTGATATAATGTTCAGACGAAGTTTCTCATCTTTCTGGAATGTAACAAACCCAAAAACTAAAGTAAATCAGATAAAATATTATTGGATGGCTGTTGTTGTCAGCTGATTTGGGAAGGACATCACTGGTTTGAAGCAGTTAGCTTGCCTACTCAGTCCCTTTAAATAGAAGATAGATGATAGAAAGCTCTCCAGAAAGTTCCACAGGGAGTCTGTTTTAGGAGGCGAATGAAGTTATGTTCTGGAAATTGCTATTTGTTGTTCAAATTTGTGAATGAAAAATGATTTTCCATCAGCTTTTTTTTTTTCCATGTGTGTACAATATGTACAGTAAACTACTACATTTTAGCTTCAGAAAGTTCATATTTTATTAACTTTTATTATTATTTTTGTAAATAATCATTCTGTTGCATTTTCTGTACAATAAAAAAAAAACTACAAACAGTGTTTGGAGTCTACATTTATTCAGGCGGAGTATACATCATCCTGTCTTGGTTACATACCATAAGACATGTGTGTACTTACACATTCAGTACATGCAGTGACTTAGTATTCAGTTACAGACAAACTGCTGACACACACACACACACACACACACACCAGCTGAAGTGATAGTATATAAGCACCTCCCTCTTCCCTGGGTACCAAACACATGCATCTACTTCTTCTTTTATGCCTTCTAGTGTCTCTGTTCTGACTCTTTTACATTTTTGACATTTACATTTATGGCATTTGGCAGACGCCCTTATCCAGAGCGACTTACATTTATCTCATTTTTTATACAGCTGAGCAGTTGAGGGTTAAGGGCCTTGCTCAAGGGCCCAGCAGTGGCAGCTTAGTGGTGCTAGGGATTGAACTCATGACCTTCCGATCAGTAGTCCAACGTCTTAACCACTGAGCTACCACTGCCCAGTTCTTCTAGGAGAGTTTCTCTCCTCTGCCACTCCATGGAGGTCCTGCTGGAGGATGTGGTCAGTGAGAGGTGTGTGTGTGTGTGAGAGACGTCCTACCCAGGAGACGATGCAGTGTGTGACCATCACGGCCAGAGACTCTCGCTCTTCTGTCTGGATGATCTGGTGCCCATGTGCTGCGTGTGTGTGCCCGTACACACACACGATGGACACCGAGTGTACCCTGTAGAGGAGGCAGTAAAAGACTGCAGGGTAACACATACACACACACACACACACACACACTTATTTAATCAGTCATCAAATGTTAATATATAAGTGTATTATTGTTATAGTAAAATACTGAGTGATGAGGTGGTGTGATGAAGCAGAGTTACTATTACAACCCTGTAGTTGATTATTTTCCTATAACAGCACGTCCCAAGTGTTTTATTCCTCTTATACCACAGCATTTTACCAACAATTACAATTTTTATTTAGTAGGGAAAGACAGGTCCCACTTTTTTCCGCTTAAAGTCAATAAATCAGGTTAGTTCCTGTTCTCATTTAGCAGCTATAAAGAGTTGTTCCCTCACCAGCCTCTCTTCTTTCTACCTCTTGAAGTCAATCAGACAAAAAAAACCTGCAGATTGTCATGTTAACGAGAAATAAATGAAGACTAGCTATAAAATGAGTATCAGTGAGTTTAATGATGTGCAATATAACTACATTTATAGAACACAATATCTACTGATTTTACTTCATGTACATTATTTCTACTGAAGCACCATTTTTACCTGTTCATCCATTTCCACATATTCCACATATATATTCCACTTACTCTTTGGTTTAAAAAAATATAGAAAAAGAACAGATCAATCCATGGCAGCAGTCCAAAAGTAATAATAATAATAATAATAATAATAATAATAATAATAATAATAATTTACCTATTGCTCAACATGCATTAAATAGTCAAATAAAAGCAGAACTAAATACACAATTAGTCAAAAAGAACAAAAAAATAACAAGAAAACCAAAAAGAAAATAACAAGATATAAAAAAAAAAACATATCTAATAAAAGCTGTGCAGGATAATTATTAAATATTAAAGTACAGGAAAAAAACATGCCAGTAAAAGTAAGCCAAATAATAAAACGTATTTATTTTTTTTAACAACAGTATAAATGTTTTGTAAATGAGGATCATATTGCTCTACTGTCTATATCTCATGTAGCATATTTAGACTTTTATGTTTATATTATTTTTGATTTCTTACTAATATACCGTTTTAGTAGTTATATAAGTAGGATACTGCTCCTCATTGCTCTACATCATACAACATCTACAACACCTGTCTGTCCGTCCGTCTGTCTGTCTGTCTGTCTGTCTGTCTGTCCGTCCGTCTGTACGTCTGTCTGTCTGTCTGTCTGTCTGTCCGTCCGTCCGTCTGTCCATCTGTCTGTCTGTCTGTCTGTCCGTCTATCTGTCTGTCTGTCCGTCCGTCTGTCTGTCTGTCCGTCCGTCTGTCCATCTGTCTGTCCGTCTATCTGTCTGTCTGGCCTGATGTGGTTTTGAGTGACAAAATTATTTAACAGGTTTTAGGTTTCTCTGGACATGATGTTCCTCAGACAGGCAGCTATAAACACTGCACACACCAACACTACACACCATGCAGCTGTTAACGTGCATACTGTATGTACATGCGTGTGTGTTCATGTGTCTCATTTCAGCTGCTCTGTGTGTCCTGCAGGGGGAGCTGGAGACTTTAATCAGCATACTACAGCAGGGCGTTCTGAAATGTGCTGTGATTAAACACACGTGTGAGTCAGTCTTCCATCACATCCAGGTACTGTAACATTATAAACTCTCCTTTATGTGCCAGATTTATTTCAGTTATTTAACCAGTTTATTTTACTTTGTTACACTTAGAAATAAGCCAGAAACATCATGGTCTAAACTGATAGTTATGTCATTCATGTAGTGATACTGATATAAATAATGACACAATAAATGTTTTATTAAAATATGTTTAAGACGCTTAAAACTAGGCAGTTTATTTATCTAAAAGGACAGCAAAAAAGGGGAGGGGAGAAAGACAAAGCATTGCTCTGAAGTACCTGAAGGCTCAGAGTGAACCACTGTAATAAATTACCTTTAATGCCTTAAGCATTAATTTATGACCTCGTTTCCTCGTTTCCTTTCTCTACCTCTTCTATTTTTGTTTGTTTGCTTGTTGCATTTTTTTCCAGGGAGAAAACCACATTTCTGTTATTCTTCAACCTTTTTTGCTTCGAACAATTAATCAATATCTAAAATTAATTAATGCAGTTTCTATTAGATAAGTGAATGAACAGTTAGGTGTGAACAATATTCTGTAATATTGTTACAGATAATAATATTCTGTGAAACTCAGTATAATGCCCAGCTTCGCGACTTTGTTAATTGTCATATGGCTATACCAGTTTTCATTGCAAATCAGCACTGTTGTGGCCCCAGCTCTGTCTGTTCAGTAGGAGGTCACAGAGAGAGCGAGCAGATGTCTGTGTGTATGGAGCTGCCAAGTGAGGCCAGGGCAGTGGAGCCTCAGACACAAGAGCCCAAATGGTGTGACAAAGGAGGAGCAGGAAGCATGGCTGTGCCTGGTTGAGCCTCAGAGAGGGCCAGTCCACTGCCAGACACACAGCCCACAGACCCGGAACTGAAACCCACTGGAGGAGAGACACAGGCCAGGTGATCACTTATAGCTGGTTCACAAACACACACTGACAAATATGGATGTATGGACATGCACTAATGATTGCAGATATACACACGTGTACCGTACGTCTAAATTTACCAGTTAAGGTATTTAAGTAACTGATCAAGCTATATATAAAGTACTGATTTATGTGATCTATCCACAAGCATTGTTCCAAGCATGTTGTTGTTCAACGCACATATTATCAGTCACCTGGTTAAAACATTTTTTATTCTCAATACTATAGTTGTGCCTTAATGATAATAATGTCTAAAAAAAACATCAAACCCATGATATAGTATTGAACCGATTTTTGAAGTGTAGCCTATTAGCAGCAATACTGAAAATCTAAATTGCCCAGCAAATAGCCTACTGTAAATAATCTACCTCTCATTAAAGATTTTCTTATGAATCATGCAACCACAGGATTTGTAAGACTGCATGCAATGTTTATCTTTTTGTGTTTAATTTCAGTTTCAGTTCAAAGTTTGTTCTGGATGTTCAGAACAACTGGCTGCCATTCATGCTTGAAGTTTTGACAGCATTTAAAAATAACCTTTTAAAAACATTTGACACCAATCAGCATTGTTTTTTTTTTAAATCTATATGTTATATATATATATATATATATATATATATATATATATATATATATATAAACACACACACACAGAATGTTGATTATTTAAAATACATAAACTTGTCCTTTTATATGTATGGTAACTTTTGTGGTTAACAGCTAACTAATGATTGTTGATTAAAGTTTTCTTTCGCTACTTTTCACATGTTTCTCTGTGATATAAAAATACTAATTATTTCTGCACAACAAAACAACTGTATCATAAGGCCCAAGATAAAATAAGTAAAATCTTTTGCTGGATGGATTTGATACCTTCCCCATAAAGTGTAACAGAATAAAGGTAAGTTGTATAATGCTTTATGCCAGAAAGATGAAAAAATTTAAACGAAGAAATTGAAACTGTCCAAAGGCAAATGATTGGATGCCACATAACAATTGTAGAGTGTGGTCTTATAATCCTGAAATGAGACTGAGGAGCTGTGTGATGCACAGTATTTTCTGTTGACAAAATATAGTACATGCACTAACAAGACTAACAAGGTGATATTTGTCATGTAAGAACATACTCCACTTCCAGGTGACCCATGTACAATATATCATTCATCCTGATTCAGTCAGAAGTATGAGGGCGCTGGATGGGGGAGAATGCACCCAGTGGCTAATCACCATACCTAAGCACCTGGAAGAGGGTGCGTCATGGGCTTTAGAGTGTGGTGATGAACATTAACATAAGCCCTATAATTAAGCAGCAAATGAGATGCTAGTCTAAGATAGCATGAGAGACAATACTCTCATGTGAACGGGACATACGGAAGTAGGCTATTGAGGTCTTATGTACACCAGCAGGTTTCTGGATTAGATGGTATCTGTAGAACGATGTATTGCTAAATCCTCTTATTGTTAGGTTTACAAGGAGTTTGAGTGGCTTAGGGGATCCATGTCAGGAACTTGGTTGGTCGCCAGTTCCAAAACCAGGTAATGTTCAAGAGTTATTCAGAAGCAGTGTAGTCAGGTTAAATGCAGGAATGTATTGGGGCATAACCCTGAATTAATATATCAGGGCATACATATATACACTTAATAAAACAGTTAATTAAGAGTTCTTCAAAGGGCTCTATGTATAGTTAAGGGTTACTGGCCACTTCCAAGGGTTGTAGATGACAGAGAAACATACTGTACATTTCTAATTGTATACTTCTTATGCTTCTTGGGAACAATGTAAATTGTCCAATGTTGTCTGTTTAATATGTAACTTGTCCACTCACCAAGACAAATTCATTGTATTTGTAACATTCTTAAGTAAAACTGATTCTAATATGTATATATATATATATATATATATATATATATATATATATATATTTATATATATATATATATTATTAGTACTTGATCTGTATATACACTCTGCATCTGCCTCATGATTGGCTGATTGGATAACTGCATAAATGAGCAGGTGTACCGCTGTTCCTATTAAAGTGACCTGTGAGTGTATGTATGTATAAATATCGTAATGACTTGTCAGTTGTCTTTTGATGCCATAAGTCTACTTATATCTTATATCTTTTTGTTTTAATCTTACATATGTCTCATGTCTTTAGGGGACATTTTGCTGTCACATTAAGTATTTCTTTAAACACTATACGCAGTTACAATGTACTGTATGGTTTGTGCTTCCTCATTCGTGCATGAAAGGCATTTGTCAAACAGGATGCATTGTAAGGAGTCACACATTTGTGTGAGAGGGTGTGGCTGGCTTATTTGCTGCTGAGTGAGGTCGACAGAAGTGGGCAAGCAAGCTTTAAAAAGGGCCTGGCACAGGTGTAGCAGTAGCACTCGCTGAAGGAAGGCAATGAAGCGCAAACAATCATCTAAATGTCTGTGAGATGAAATGGCTAGTTAACAATCTTTTGACTGCACTAACCTCTTTGTCAAGGATCGATCGACCAGCTGCCACCTATTGTCAGCCTGGGTGGAAACCCCTTTTCTTGGGAGGTGTGTGTGTTTGTGTGTGTGTGTGCGCATGAGTGTGTGTGTGTGTGTGTGCGTGAGCATGTGAGAGAGAGAGGAAGTCCTCTCTATAAAGATATTCCTCTCTCAGTCTTTGAGTTTTTAAGAAGTATATTTCTATAAAGCAAAACAAACAGTGTTCGTTCCTGAAAAAGGGAACATTGCTTCGAAGAGGATATCCTTTTAGGATTTAATTGTTAAGTGAAGTTTGAAAAAACTGGAGTAAACCTGAAAATCACATCCTTTGAGTCGGCCAAAGCAATTCTAATCTTACTTAGCTACTTAGCTTTATTGTGTAGATAAGCACAACTAACAAGTATATTTAATTTCACATGTCCTTTAAATATACACTATATTATCACAATATTACATGATAATAATATAGGTAATTAAAAGTAATATAGGATTACACAGGACTGCCAGTGAAAAGTTTTTGTTTTTGTTTAAATACTACAAAATTTTAAAATATTAATCAAAGAATAATTATAAGTGAATCGAGGAATGTTTATTACTGCACATTTAGAGAAATTGAGAAATATTAGAAATTACTTTACATTAATGGAACAATATAGATCTAATGTAATCGGAAAAAGCCCTAATTAGACAGTTGTAGTACACTATATTTATGTTTTATAGATAATGCACTGTTTAGGAGTCTTTCATCTATAGGCATAGTAAATTTGACCGACCAAGTATACCTGCCTTTGATAATTTCCCATTAGGATCTGAGAATTAGCAGTTAAGAGCCACAGAAATTTAGGTTTCCTCATTTAAGTTCAATTCTGTCCTTTTTTTTTTGTTTGGTTTGTGGCAATAATGATGTTTAAATCTGAATAAAACATAAGAAACTCCAGGTGTTCAAAAACCTTTGACTGACAGTGTATATGACATGATCTGCAGAAACACATACTTGTGATCTGGATAATGTTAGATAATTTTGTGTAATGTTTTTAAAAAGCACCCACCACCCTGTCCTCTGTGTGAGTCTTTGCACTTTGAGGGACGTCCTCAGTCACTGACTCTGCGGAGAGAGGCAAGGATCTGAACTGACTTCTCCAGTCTCAACTAATTATCTCACACTGGCCATTCTGCCCATCAGCATGCGTAATGGAGACCTCAGCATCAGCCTGTCATGGAGAGGGTGAGTGAATGCGGAGAGAAAAATGTTTTCTCCTTTTCATTCCACTGCAAAGTATACGCCATTTCAGTGACAGAACAGCTTTTAAACTGTGCAATAAGTAAAGTGAATGTCTAGGAAAAAAAAAAAACTAGCATAGAGCTCATTTTTGGCTAATTTGTTTGTTTGCACAACAGTGATGAAAATGTACTTTACATAAACTTCTGTAGTGATCTATATTTCAGATTTTTGTAATATTCACTATAATATTTTTAACTATAAGTTTACCACTACAGAAAAATCCATCTGATATGATACAGGTTGTGATCTCTTGTTTTCTTCTCCCAGGTTTCTTTAGAGAAGAGGTTCAGATAATAGATGCCCTTGCATCAACAGTTCACTTTAATTACTGCTAAACAGCCATTTCCCACTGGAGGGACTGTCTGGACCAATTAAGTTGCTATATTGTACAATAAAGGTGCTCCCTTGTCCTTCACTACCCTGACAGTTGTTTTTGCTTTTAATCAGTCAGCTTGTGTCCCTTGTCTGATTTATGCTTAATCTGCATGGAGGGAATGTAGATCTCACACAGAGAAATTCATTATGACTGGGTTGAGGTCATCGTCCAGCCTTGTTAATGAGAGCCATATTTCTTTTGCACGTGGCGAGAAAGTGTGGGCAGTGGCGTCATGGACACATTCAAGTAGTTTGCATGATTTACTTTTCATGATTGCAAACAGAAACACCTTTTTGGACTGTATGCTTTAGGTGATGTAATGATGCTTGTTAGGCATCATTCTGAAATGTAATGTCTCTTTCTGACAGCACTGCAGAAGTCATAAGAGTCCTAATCCAAACTATACTTCAGTCAAGCTGGAGTGGGTGGTTGTGCATTGTCTTACAGCATTGCATCATTCCATTCCAGTTCAAGCAACGTAATTGGGAGGATATGGATAGAAATTAGAATACGTCAATGAAAGGAAATACAAATTCTGAGCAAAGTGCACAAAAAAGTGCAAATGTTAATATTTGTAAGGAAAATGTAAATATTTGCATGTGTGTAGGAACAGGTCATTTCAGAAAAACAGAAAAAGTCCACAATATGATTCTGATTGGTCAGAAGGTATTGATTAATTTTTTTTGATTAATTAATTCAAATGAGAATACTGATCATATTAATGATAATGCTAATAATAAACAGATTTTAAAAAAATGTTATATTCAACAAAGAAAAACATGATTGTTGATATTGTGAAGCTTTCTATAAGGAGATGCTTGGTTAACATTTCCGGAAGGAGTCTCGGGTAGCTATGAATGGTTAAAAAGAACTTGTCCTTCAGTAATAAATTAAAGATTGTAATCTTTGGTAAGTCATAGTGTTATAAGAGGAATAAAAACTTCAGGATGTGGTGTTATAGGAAAATAATCAGCTTCCTGCTTCATGTCAGGCCGCATCACACCACCTATAAAGCGTGTCTGCCGTTGTATTTTATTCTTTACATAATAACTTAACTATGAACCGTAACTATGCAGCCCCTTTTAAACACTGTGTGATTTATCAGTAAAGGAACAGCATTTCTTTTAATGTACATTTATAGAAGAGATTCATTTAACAACGACTGACTCGGTGACTCAGTATAGGCTGTAGGTCTACAGAATGGCAGCAGGCATGATACCATGTTCTGGTAGTCCCAGACACTTAAAGAAAATGCCTCTGGTTTTGACTGTATGAATGACAGCATCATATTTGCCTCTAAGTGGATCTAACAAGCATGTAATCAGATTATCCATTGTACATTAGTGAACTGCTGTTCCTGCCAATTTGCACATCCATCGACTTGTTTCAGCATTTCAGATCACAGTATGTGTAAGCAAAAAATTTGACAACTGGGGGGTGGGGGTGGTGGTGGGGGGAATGACAGTAGTGTGGGAGAATGGAGTGGGGGAGGGCGTAGAGAGGAAGTCGGGGCATTCTTCTCTCCGTGCAATTTAATCACTGTATACCCAAGCAAGTATTGACAGTTGTCCTGTGGAAGCTATTAAAGTTGCTGTCCAAGGTTAAATGAAATTGCAGTTTATCAGGGAAGCATTGAGAAAATAAGGGAATGTGCTGGAGGCAGCTGATTAATGTGGAGCGAGATCAACACAAGGGGGTTCATTAAGCCATACATCACCAGGGTAATTTAACATGTCATCACGCCTGCTGCCTACCCTTTGCCACATGTGTGCATATGCATGTTTATGTCTTTGTAGATGCTCATGATCTCAAAGATTTAGTATTATGGATGATGATGGCTCCTTTTATAAGGATCCATGTATATCATCAGTGAAAAAGATTCCCTATACTCTCTATACACTTTAAATATAACTATTAAATAGTCTAAAGCTCTTATGTACAATGAGGAACAGTACTTTGTACAAAGTATTCTGTACATTGCCATAATTGCTATTTCAGTACAGAATACAGAGATTCAGCCTGAGGGTTTTCCAGACCAGCCCACTTCACGTCCTCCTCGGTGTCCGGCTTTTCTAATCAGGCCAGGCTCTTGATCACTTGTGGTTTTGTGGCAGTGGCTGCAGTAGGAGACATAAATAAGGCTATGCTAATAGAGCTCAGCTCCCTGTGTCATTTATTATCAAGGATTTGTTTACAGGAGGATAATTGATGGTGCCTGTGGGACAGTGGAGAGTCGAACATGAATCAAAGGCCCAACGAGGCTCTTGATAAGGCGTTGAGAGTTGCTCGTAATTAAGCGGGGCACTAGAGACCAATTGTTTGTGGAATGATTTGGCCAGGGCTAATTGACACTAATTGTTTAATCTGATTTTCTTGCCTTCCTCAGTTAATGCTAAGTCGGATCCCACAGAGCAGTCATCCACAAACCAGTATTAATAAAGTCCAGTGGTTGTATGTTATTGTGTGTGAGAAAGAAAATGAAAGAGGGACATTTATACACGCATCTGGAATTCTCGTGCTCTTTTACCCATTGTAAAACCTTTTATTTTTACAGAAAGTGTGATGAATCAATATAGTGCTCTTATTTCATAGGCAGCTATAAAGATCATTTAATTGGGATCTGTTAGAAGGGATCAAACATGATCAACAAGAAAATGAAAAAAAAAAAAAAAATACAACCCTGTAATGTAAAAGTAGCTTATCCAAAGAAAAAGGCTCTCCATGGTAAATCATGGCCTGTAAATCAAATCTCTAATGCTGGTCAGCCTACACCTCTCTTCCATCACTCCTTCATGCCATGCTAACAGCTGGGCTGCCACAACCTTCCCAATTTACCCGAACGGTCCAAACCACTTTCAGCATCACGCTACACCACTCAGTTCCAGCTGACTGACATTTAATAGCTTTTAATAGCCATATTACTTATAATTACTGGGTCAACATCAGCAAATGTGTTTCATGGCTCATTAGCTAAAGATGTTAGACAAAAGGTGTCTCTATATTTAACATTGGAGGAGATAAAGAACAAACGTTGTTGAGGCGCTGTGGTGTTGTGGCTCATATAAAATAATTTTTTGCACAAATGAGAATGGAGGTGAGTGGATGCTCTTGTTTAGACATTAGCCATTAGTTCTTGTTAAATTTGCGCAGGCTGTAATTCAAACCACAGGTTTATATTAATGAGCTTGTTCTAATATGTTATCATTTCTAAAGTCAGAGATAAATCATAGAGACTTGCATAGCAGACACTCCATATAATCAAGCATAACAAGAAAGAAAATAAAAATGTGTTGTTATTTAAGGAAGAAAAATTTACGATTGTAGATATGGAGAAGCTTTCTGTAAGAAGATGTTTATTTAATGTTTATGGAAAGAGTCTCCTGGGTCAGCACTTTGTAACAGTCAGTAGGTTCTTCCGCCATGGCCGAGTCTTCAAGACAGAGAACTTTCTCTTTAATGTTACAAGCTGTGTTTTTAAGACTTTTTGTCTTATTAGTTTAAGAGAGAGAGAGAGAGAGAGAAGAGTCTGGCCAGAGAACAACTGTTTATAGTTGCTACAACTTTAACGATGAAGGAGCTAAAGGACATTGCTTCACACATTATATGTAATAATAAATGGTTGAAATGGCGTTGTTCATTAATTTATTAAGAGGTATTTTTATAATGCTGTGGTGTAAGACTTTGAGATGTGCTATTCATGGAAAATAATCAGCTTTGGGGTGGTAGCAGTAATTCCACTTAATGTTTACCTGCATCTAATCACTCTGTTTTTCCTTACATAATAAACAGATATTTACTTCTACTTAGGATAGGATATTTATATTCTACTTCACTTGCTCTATCTATCTATCTATCTATCTATCTATCTATCTATCTATCTATCTATCTATCTATCTATCTATCTATCTA
>CM075028.1:16546964-16570945 GCA_037576675.1 Pangasius sanitwongsei
TTGTGGTGGTGTATAGAGCCAAAAATGTTAGAATTGTGTCGATGTCCCAATATTTATGGACCTGACTGTATATAACATTTTTAACATGTAAGTCATTCCCATTGGATAATGGATCTCAGGCTGTCACATGTGACGGTGAAATAGCCAGCAACTAATTGTCTTTAGAATCTCTACCAAAACATTCGCTGTTTTGTGATTGCTTGAAATTCTCACACACACACACACACACACACACACACACATACAAAACAGCAGCAGTCAATACCTTTTTTCCTAGAAATGAGGTAACATCTGCCTGGCAAGTCACACACACAACACTAGGAACTGAAATGATCAGACTACTGTCGAGGTCATCAAAAAAATACACTGAGCTTTTTTTAGGGATGGAAATTTCCCAAAAGGACAGGAAGGAGAAAAAAGAATCATCACATAAAGCCTGTAAAATAGGGAATTACCCCAGCTCTCTCCATGGAATATGAACACTGATCATAGAGAAACAGGTCAGGGCTTGTTGTTTTTGAGAATGCCACCTGTATCCAATGCATCTTACTACATTTACGTTTACAGGATTTAGCAGATGCTCTTATGCAGCTGCTTTTTGTGAGCGTCTAGGTTCAGAGGCCCAAGAATTGTGTTTTTCTGCTCCAACACAATCATTTTTTTAAAAAATTGCACTTCTTCTGATGTGGTCGGTCCTCTAAGGTCGGTCACAGATGCTCACTACAGCAGCTTTTCCTGGCTTTGTTCCAAATAGCCAGCTAATTAAAAAGCTCTACGTCAGTTGAAACAGTAAAAACAAGCAGAGCAGAACAGCCTGAGGATAAACTGTCTAGGCCGACTAGTTAGGCTCCCTTCATCTGTAAGAATGAGAGATCCTCTGCCCTGTAAGTGGCACTAATTAGGTTCCCTAGATCAGACACAGCACAGAGACAGATATCCACTCCAGCAGGTTACTGCGCCCTACAGTTACATCACTCACTATATACGAGATGTTTATAGGGCCTACACTACACTAATGAGGATCCCTAGATCAGACATCGTATTGAGATGTTTACACGTGCCCTGAATTTATTACACAGCCCTCATTATTATTATTTTAAACGTTAGCAGACCCAGTTTTATTCCATTTTATCTCATGATATTCCTTAATTAATAAAATCGACTGCCATCATTTTAATATCTGCATGGGTACAGGTTTAAATACCAGGGACTTTACATAGAGATCCATCGAATAAATAAATAAATAAATAAATAAATAAATAAATAAATAAATAAATAAATGTGAATGAAGTTCTGCATACTAATCCTTAAAAAACTTAAAAATTCTACATACATATATTTTTTATGTAAATACATTTTTAAAAATGACAAGTGATTTTACAAAAAATAATATACTGCATATGTATCTGTAAAGATAAATAAACAAAATATATTTTTGAAAATCCTGCAAAAACACTTAAAAGTGCTACATATCCTTTTAAAATTAAACAAATCCTACATGCAAGTACTTTTTACTATATATATATATATATATACACACACACACACACACACACACACACTACATTTTTTTAAATTCCTACATACAGATCCTTTTTTTAAAATAATACAGATACCTTTAAAAAAAGATCCTATATAGAGATCCTTCTTTGGTTTAAATAAATAAATAAAACCTACACACATTCTTTAAAGTAAATAAATAAATACATTTTTAAAAGTCCTACATATGAATCCTATTTTTTTAAAAATAGCTTTTTTTTAAAGCCTAGAAACAAAAACTAGAAACAAAACCAGATTAAAAAAAAACATATGTATGTTTAAAAATATATATATATATATGTTACAGTTGATCTTTTCATCGTTTCCAATCATTATCATTTTTTTATCAACTTGTCAGAATAGGTGATTACACTAATTTACCGACTCCACAAAATATAAGATGATAATTTTCTTATAATTACTTGTTTAATCCTAATTGTATGAACTTCAGTTCAGAACACTGAACTCATTTATCTTCTTATTATCTATAACCTGGAACAAGATTATGGAACAATATTTACTAGTTTGAGAGACTAAGAGTGTGAAATTAACCCTTTACTCATTTATTGTTCATTAGATTCAATATTCAGACCCCAAAAAGCGTCTTTTTAGATAAAACAGAATCTAAATGTAAAAGTCACTCATAAAACATATAATGTATATTGTGTAATAAATAAATAAATAAAATAAAAATAAAGAGCATGTCTTTTGTCATTACCTGTTAGAAGAAGACTGGAAAAGATCAGTGTAGCCCTGATGACCTCCATGATGAAAAAACAGATCTCTCTCTCTCTCGCTCTGTCTCTTCTTCTGTCTGTGTATCTGTTTGTTCACTCTCAATCCCCCTCCCTCCGTCATTTCATCACATCTCACTCCATCCACCCCCAACACACACTCAACACACACTCAACACACACTCAACACACACTTTACACAACGTGCTGTTTGATCTCAACATCACAGTTCAGTAAAAAGGTAAAAAATGTGCTGAATACACTGCAAAAGTGTGTGTGTGTGTTGGGCACAAAACAAACGGGACTCATCTGAAAGTGAATTGACGTGAGGTGACTCTGCTGTGACCGTGTGCTGGTGTTTGACCTCTAATCTTGTCTCGTGTTTAATCAGCACAAAGGTTCTCCATTTGCAAACAGAAGAAGAGTCCACAGTCTCAGCATACAGTAGGTACGTGCATGTGAGCATTCAGTGTGTGTGTGAACTGCACTTATCCATTAAACTGTATCCCACAGCGCTGCTGAGTTCTGGACTGTGATTGGTCAGAAGGTGTTGATTAGTTTCCTATAACAGCAGCTCTGACAGTAGCGCAGGTTTATAGTAATGCGCTCGTTCTAATACGTTACCGTTTCTATAGTAACAGCTCATTCACAGGGGTGTCAACAGCAGACACGCCACATAACGGATTAAAAAATAGTTGATATGGTGAAGTTTTCTGTAAGGAAATGTTTATGTAACATTTATGGAAGGAAGCTGCATTTTTTTGTCTTATTAACTTGAAGAGAGAGAATAAAAAGAGGCTGGTGAGGGAACGACTGTTTATAGCTGCTGTAACGTAAGAGACAACAGGAACTGACTTGTTTCACTGATCACAATATTAAATACAACGATAAATGTATATGTTGTTCTTTATTAAATAAAAAAATTTAATTTTTTTATAGAGGAATACGAGAATTTTTTTTTTCCTCCTTCAGCTGCTCCCGTTCCGGGTTGCCACACGTCTGCATACTTTGATTCTGGCACAAGTTTTATGCCGGATGCCCTTCCTGACGCAACCCTCCCAATTTTCCGGGCTTGGGACCGGCACTGAGAGCGCACTGGCTCGTGCAAACCTCCAGTGGTTCCCTGACTGAGAATCGAACCCGGACTGCGGCGATGAGATGCTATGGAGTCAGTACCAAGCATCAGTTGTTAAGAAACAAGAGGAAGCTTACATGCTGTGGTTTAACATGCTGTGGTTTGACTTTACATAAAGTTCAAAATGAATATAAACTGACATCATTATCCAACAGAAACATTAATGAGGCAGTAAAATAACAGTTAGGAAGAAGCACTGGGAAGGCACAGACTTAATTTTATTGTATCTGTAGAGTAACTATACAGCTATTCTATTCTACAGTAAACTATTGTAATCATTTCTATTCTAATCTGTTCTAATCCATTCTACTTCATCCATTTCTTTCCTTTATAGTTTATTTCATTCAACAGAAACAGTAAACATTGTGAATGACATTAACAGGGCTGATGTAACAGATTTCTAACTTGTTTTACTCTAATAACAGGGCCACTCTGTATAAAACTGGAGGTACCATGTATCCACAGATAGGGGGCGCCTTTTTACTGAAGAACTTTTGCAGTAACTGGAAGGACATAGCACCAGATATATATCACCAGCCTTTATTCTCTCTCTCTCTCTCTCTCTCTCTCTCTCTTTCAGGCTGATTGCCCTGCAATCTGGCTAC
Source organism: Pangasius sanitwongsei (assembly GCA_037576675.1). Classification (NCBI taxonomy): domain Eukaryota; kingdom Metazoa; phylum Chordata; class Actinopteri; order Siluriformes; family Pangasiidae; genus Pangasius; species Pangasius sanitwongsei. Next base: position 16,550,978 of record CM075028.1, read on the forward strand.
AAAGAGATCACGCGTATCTCTGGCTTGACACTCGTGATGAGACCATATAAAGAGAATCTGTCATCAGGGTAAAATCAAATCAATCAATGCTTCCCAGCAGCACCACAAGTGTGTTTGTCTTATTTTTTTCCATGCAAATTTACTTTCTCTTTTAACACAGCGAAACAGCTTCTTTCAGCTTTGTTGGATGGAGGAACCTCTGCAAGCTATAAAGCTGACTGAACACCATCAGGAAGTGCAACCACAGACAGATCAACCTGCAAATTGCACATATGCGTGAAGACAAACTCAAACATGCTGCATGGCCATTCGCCTGCAGAGGAATTGCCACCGATCAAGGGCACAAGGACAAGTCTTCCAAAGGCTGCAACGGCGCTCAGTTGGAGTGCACGCAAACTTCAATATCTCGAGCCACAATCCTCTCACTTACGACAAAATGGCTTAAAGTAAGCCGTACATCTTGGTAGGAAAAGTAAAAATTGCTTGCTGTTGTTGCATATATTTAAACTGTTCTGTAAACTGCTTTTAAAAAAGGGAATCGTGCACATGACCTCGAACGTCCCTTCTCTCGTCTCACGCTGTGCTCACTAACATGGACAGGGAGTCAGAAATCTCAGTTTATATCGGAAAAATAAGATCCAATTTCCATGACATTAGCGTCATTAACATTACTGCACTTTGAAACCTATTTTGTCATCAGAAATATTTTTAATAGGTTCGATCGCTGGCCATCCACCACGTGTGGCGTCGTTGAACTCTCCACCAAATTTCTCTCCCTATTGGTCTCTTGTTCCACATACTAGAACTTGCGGCCACGTATCTCACATGGTTATTCATTTTCATAAACTCAGCGTGAACATGCACACGCTCTAGAGCACAGAATGTGTCCCCACACACACACACACACACAGCTCATCTTTGTCTGTTTCTATTTAGAATTAGGTTTTTTTTAGTTAAATTGTTGATTGGTATTTTTTTCCCCTCACTGTATTTCAATAAATTTCATCTTATTCAACATTTTGTTGCCGTGTTGTGGTTATTGCCGTACTTTGAGGCGTTCGCAATAAACAAAATGCATCTGAATTGTGCTTAGTTTTGTTAAAAAAAAATAATAATAAAAAAACACATGTAAAGGCAGAATGTGCCCTGAGCCTGAAATCTGTTGCTGGCCCTGAGTGTGATTCTTGCTGAAATCTTTCAGGCATAACGTTTCATAATGTAACAAAGTGTGCCCATTAGGGCTACTCTGATTACACTGATGGTTTAATTAAACCAGGCAGGAGTGAATACACAGAACACAAACTAGGAGGAACACTGAGGGATAATTCATGATATCCAAAGAACAACGAGCTGAAACCTAGTCCTGTAACACCGGGAACAAAGAAGCAAAAAAAAAAAAAAGAGCACTAAAACTAAACACGAAAAAAGAACAGCAAGAAGAGTCACAGATCAGCGCCTGTGACACAGTGTGATATTTTGCAATATACCCAGAGAACCACCATGATGACATGTGAGATGGATGGAATGTGGATTAACCAGATGTGGCATTTCTGGTTAAGTGAACGCTGAAGCCCCCTCAGGTTTCAGTCTTAACGTCATAGACTGTGGATAAAGAGTGTTTGTGTGTATGTGTGTGTGTCGTATTAACTCTCAATAGATAAAATTGTTTTTTTTAAGAAGTCTTTTCCTGCTGAAGGTTTGAAGAGCAATCCCAAAGGAGGTAACACTTCCTTCTTAGGTTTCGACATGTTCTCTCAATACATTTCTTGTTTAATTCTTAATGAAATAATAATTAATAATTGTTTCTGTTGTTTCTGTACTGAACTGCCAATTCTCCATGCTGCTGGTGTCTGATGCCCATCAGATAATATTTTAAAGATCCCATAAAAATCCATTACTAGTTCTTTTAGCTAATTTACCCAGGCTTTATGTATTTAACGAACCGTCAAGAAATATAATACGTAAGAGTGCATATGAGAAAACCTGTGTGATGTAGAAATGGTAAAGTCTGATACAGAAACATTTACTTATGAAGTGTATAAATTATGTAGAAACATGAAAATGATATTTGGGTTGTGAATTTTCTTTTATTTGTCAAAAAAGCACACCATCGATCTGATGAGTTATTTTGGCTTGAGGTGGTTTTCTCTCAGACAGACAATTTGCACACTACTGATGGCATGCGCAGAATTAGCAAGGTTCAGCTAAAACATGAACACTGTCACGGTAGCTGGGTGTGAATTTGTGTCAGGTGAAAGAAAATTAAAGAGGCTATCACAAACATTGTGAGAAATCAGTGGCGATTCTCCATTCTTAATCTGTACGAAGTAACACCTCTTCTTTTCATTCATTTCCCTAATTTATTATATATCTTTTTACATAAAAGAACCAACAATTGGAAATTCTTATCTCTCATTATTTTTAAATAATGAGAGAATAAAACAAGACTTCATCACCAGTCCACCTTCTCCCCCATGTTAAATTTTTATATTCATCAGCTCTCAATGTTAAACAACCTCTTGTCCAATATTGTTTATTTTTCTATTAGCTGTTCTGTGTATAATATCTTATAATCCTGGCACAACAGAAAAGCATTTGCTTCTGTTTAACACTGGCCTAGTTTTCCGACAACAATTCAGGACAACCACCTCTCCTGAGCGTTAGAGTTTTCAAGCATGTGATTTAAAACACTGCTAGTTAAAGAGTATAATAGAGCAGCAACACAGAACAAAGTTGGAAGATTTAAAAACAGCAATGTTATAAATACCGTATCTGGTGCAGAGTAGGCTTTAATACACATCTTAATCATTGAAACTTTATTTCAGTAATCTATCAGTACTACCAGCACTAAAAAGAAAAAAAAACTTCAACTACTGAAGAACACCACTTGTGTATACCATGTACTGCCTTCTGGTATTTACACACACCATCCACACGCCTCCACCATTTCATTTAAATTGCCACATATCTTCACACATTGACTAGGTAGATCTCCAACACATAGGGCTACTTTAGGTTAAGGACTGGTCCTAACTAGCCACATTTTAGGCAAATGGTGTTCAAGCCTACCAACACTGCATTATTTTTTTTTTTATGTCCAGTAATGTAAGATGGAGACACTGCTAAAAGCTTTGGATGATCTCACAGAAAAAGAGCTGCAAAGATTTCAGTGGTTTCTAACCACAGGCATTGTGTTGGAGGGTTTCCCACCCATCCCAAGGAGTAAGCTGGAGAATGCTAATCAACACGACACTGTGACCAAGATGATGGACAGTTATGGTCATTTTGGAGCTGAGAAGGTCACACTGACCATCCTGAAGAAGTTGAACCACAACCACCTGGCTGAGATGCTGGAAAGCAAACTAGGTAATGGTGTTTAAAAAAAAAAAAAAAAAGAAAGAAATAACATCACACCATGTGCCCACATGTCAGTGAATGTCTATGAAATATTTAGTGTTTTAGTTCTGTTCTTCATCATTAAAATTTGAGAATTTGTACTTAATTGTAATTTACAAAATATAAATAAGTAAGAGTTAATGACTTATTTCTTACCCAAGCCACTGTTTTCAATTTCCCAGCTGAAGGAAGACTTGAAAAAGAAACACTTATTGTTCCAGCAGCATTGTCCTCTCTTCACTCACCCTTTCAGACTATTAACATCTCGTCTACTTCCATCTCAGGTAAACTGAGTGCACTGTTACTTTGATTTCGGTACCCTCTTAGAGTCCCATTACATTGTTCCTGCATCAGTAGTGTTTACCAATCCCAAGTCTCTACTTTGTCAGTTCACATTTTAGTCTGTTTTCCAGCTTGATCGCACTTATTTTAACCTCATGAAGTTCAACAAAGGAGCATTCTGAACAAGACTTACATCAAGAATTATTACAAGAATTACATCATTACAAATATAGTTATATGTGAGCAGTGATTAAGGGGCCAGGGACTATCTGGCCAAACCACTTAGCAGTGGAGGAAGGCCAGAGGCCACTGGGAACATCAGCACTTGCTCCCAAGGACATATACTAAATTAAATGTCAGCACATCAAGTTGTTCATGAGTTATTGCCTCACTTCCTTTTTTTCGGTAGCCCTCCCAAGTTGTAAATGAACTTAAATCTTATTTGTTAAATTTAAGTTATGTTTCTAAACACAAATGACATGTTTTTGGTGTCAATTTGTAAGTGTTGCTGAGATACGCTCCCAATTGTGTTTACGGTTGAAACATCCCCCAAATCAAAAATCAAAGTTTTTTTTTATTGGTCTCCCGATGCTGTGATCCAAATTTTGTGATAATTGTACAAATTTTATAGGAGAAGAAGCAACAAAACTGCTTTGTTAAATTTCGAAATGGCCAACTTCCTGTTCAGCTAATTACAAATTCTTAGGGGCATCTCTTAGGACAATGTCCTTTAGTCACCTACAAAGTCTGGCCTGAAAATTTTACACTGTTGTTGAGATATGACTTCACTTCCTGTTAGGGGACTTCGCTGTCAAATTGTTTGTGCTTTACGGACAAACCATACATGATATTAAAAAAAACTGAGAAACAAATTTGTTTGGGTTGGTCTCCCAGTGCTCACTTAAAATTCTTTTGGTTATTGGACAAAATTTGTAGGAGAGGAAGCAAAAAACATTTTTTGTTAAAACTCAAAATGGCCAACTTCCTGCTTGACAAACCAAAAATTGCATCAAGATCACTTGCCGTGATCCATGGAATTAAAAGACGAAAGAATCTTGATTTGATGTTTAGCGGTTCAAAAGTTATGAGCAGTTTTACAATTTTTTTAATTATAGCACCACCTAAGGGTAAATTTAGACAACAACTGTTTTCAGTATCCCAGCCAAATTGCAAGTTAAGTCAAATCTTGTTTCTTAACTTTAGGTCATGTTGCTAAATATGTGTGAGATGTCTGATATCAATACATAAAAGCATTGCTGACGTACTTCACGTCCTGTTTGGTGACTTAGCCATCAAATTCATTTGCACGTTATGGATTAATCATCACACGTAAAAAATCCGGGGAAAAAAACTGTTGGTTTTTTCAGACTCATCTCATGATGCTTTGGTCCAAATTTTGTGATGATTGCACAAACGTTACAGGAGAAGAAGCAAACATTTTTTAGTATTAGGTTTTTACTATATTTCAAAGTGTCTGACTTCCTGTTTGGCAAATCACAAATTAGTTAAATCAATTACACTAGGTACCTTCAAAGGAATCAAGAGAAACAAGGACCTTGATTTCATGTTAAGCTGTTCAAAAGTTATGAGCAGTTTAACAAATGTTTTGAATTACAGTGCCACCTAGAAGTGAATTAGGATGAGGTTTTAGGATGATCAGGGTGATTGTTTTTCGCTTAATCTTTATACACTGTAAGTTCATATTGAGGGTCGAAGTTCTGACATGATTTATCTTGGTTTCATTTTTTTACATCACAAAAACCTGCCATTTTAACAGGGGAGTGTAGACTTTTTATATCCACTGTAGGCGTGATTGTCTTCTATTTCATAAACAGCGTATAAAGCATTCTATAGGCTTCCATTGTGGAAGTATAATAATAATAATAATAATAATAATAATAATAACAAGAAGAAGAAAATGCACAATTCCAATAAAGTGCCTACACACCACTGGTGCTTGACTCTGTAATAGTAATAAGAGAACATGCAATTCCAACAGGGTGCCTATGCATCTTCTGTCCTATTAATCATAAGAGGAAAACATACAATTCCTATAGGGTGCTGATGCACCTTCCATGCTTGGCCCCTTAAAAAAAAAAGAGAAGAAAACATACAATTCCAATAGGGTGCCTATGTACCTTTGGTGCTTGGCCCCTTAATTATATGTAGGACAAAAACCTCATATATGAAGTTTCCTTGTCAGGGGTGTACATAACAGAATCCCTTAAAACCAAGAAATAAAAACCTATTCCTCACAGGTTTGCTGCCAGACCTTGTTTAAGTCAATACTTAATACTTAGGGCATTAAAAAATAACAATCCCATTGGGACAAAATTAATACTTATTATTCCATGGGGTTGGTTGAGAAAACATGGATGAATCAAATGTACATTTATTCATTTAGCAGATGCTTTTATCCTAAGCGACTCACAAATGAGGAAATATAACCAAAGCGATATATCAAGCAGACAACAATACAAGTATTGCTACCATACAAGATGTTTGTGGGAACAAGTTAGGGGTTAGTTAGGTGTTCACGGAAGAGGCGGGTCTTTAGCTGTTTTTTTGAAAATAGTGATGGATTCTGTTGTCCGGATTGAGGTTGGAAGTTCATTCCACCACTGAGAAACAAATCAAATTCCTATTATACAATATCAAGATATCTATCTGAGAGTTCACTTAGTGTTATTGTCACGGCTATGACTAGTCTGACAGCATCTCAAATATAAATATTGATACAGTGGTCACTGATAACACAGTCATAACTTCTTTCTAAAACAGAGTATCAAGTCTTCAGCAAGCAGTTGAAGGATGAACTGGTCCAAAAATTTGAACGCATACTGGATGGAGATTCAGAGACTGGTCACAAAAAATACCTGAACGATATCTATACAGATCTCTACATAGTGGAGAATGAGACAGGAGGAGTTATTGAGGAGCATGAGGTGAGGCAGATTGAGGCATCGTCCAACAGACCTGCCAGGGAGGAAATTCCAATCAAGTGCAATGACATTTTCAAACTCCAGGCTGATACGAACCGACGTAACAGAAAAGTGTTAACAATGGGGATCGCAGGAATCGGTAAAACCTTCTCAGTCACCAAATTTATACTTGACTGGGCTGAGGGAAACGAGAACCGAGACATCGAGTTTATTTTTCCTCTCCCTTTCCGTGAGCTGAACATGAAGAAAGATGAACAATTTAGCCTGATGGAACTGCTTTATGAATTTGTCTTACATTCTAATGAGCTCAAGTCGCTTCCTTTGGGTGATGGAAAAGTCATGTTCATTTTTGATGGGCTCGACGAGTGCCGCTTCAGTTTGAACTTTGGTGACACTGAGAGACTAAAGGACATTTACAAAAAAACATCATTGGGCTCAATAATCACAAACCTCATCAAAAGAAACCTGCTTCCCTCTGCTCTCATATGGATAACCTCCCGACCCGCTGCAGCTCATCTCATACCTCGAGACTACATTGACCAAGTGACAGAAGTGCGAGGATTTAACAATGAGCAACGGAAAGAATACTTCTACAAACATTGTCAAAAGGAATTAGCTGCAAAAATAGTCACACACATCATGAAATCAAGGAGCCTCTACATCATGTGTCAAATTCCCATCTTCTGCTGGATCTCTGCTTCTGTGCTTAAGACTCTGCTTGAAAATGAGGAGGACACCCCCACAACTCTAACTGGGATGTACACAAAATTTGTTCTTCAGCAGTCTTACAACATGAAAAAGAAATACTGCAAAAACACCTCAAAGCGTTTCAATTCTGAAAAAGTGCTCCTGCAGCTTGGAAAATTGGCTCTGCATAATCTTGAGAGAGGTGACCTGATATTCTATGAGGAAGATCTTAAGAAATGTGGGATTGACATCAGTTTTGTTTTGGTGTACTCAGGTGTGTGCACTCAGATCTTCAGACAGAACCCAAGTGCCTCTGGTAGAAAGACCTTTAGCTTTGTCCATCTGAGCATTCAGGAGTTCTTCGCAGCTTTGTACGTCCTTCACTCACACTGCAAAGGCATAAAAAGTAATGCACTTCAGCCAAGAACCTTTACAAACATCATTAAGTGGGTAAAGAAGACAACTGCTGACCTTCAACGGTACGCTCTTTCTAAAGCCTTAACGAGTGAGAATGGCCACATGGACCTTTTTGTACGTTTCCTTTTCGGCCTTTCTGTGGAATCCAACCAGCACGACCTGAGGGAACTCCTGCCCAAACTGAAGACAGAGATGAAACCAAAGGACAGGAGGCAGATAGTTTATTTCATCGAGGATAACCTGAACAGCAATATCTCAATAGCTGCAAGCCTCAATCTCCTAGAATGTTTAAGAGAAATGAAAGATGACTCCCTTCTGTCTGGGAAATTCAACGAATATTCATCTTCACATTTATTTGACAGGATTCACAGGAGTCAGTGGTCCACAGGAGTTCAGTGGTCACTTTTGGTGTACAATTTGCTGAATTCAGAGGAAATTCAAGAAAAATTTGACCTCAAGCAACATGCACAATCATCTAAGGGACTTAGAAGACTGCTGCCAGTGGTAAAAATTACCAAACAAGCTCAGTAAGTATTCATTGTTTTGTTTGACTGCCAAAACCAAATTTGATCATATTTCCTTAGCTGCTAATTAGCCCAAGTATTCCCTCACCCCAAGCATTTCCACGTGCAGCATTGGGATGCTGGTTCCCTTTGTTACTGAATTGTTATAGGTTTTCTAGCAAGTTTTGTGAACAAAAAAGGCTCCATCCTTCCTGCCAATATATTTTGCATAGGTAATTTTGTCATACCACCATCAGCAAGGAAAGGTCTACATTTAAGACAACTCATAAGAACTGTATATTTCTAGACCAAGAGCAATATCAAGAAGTTAAATTCTGGCTCTGCAGAAACCGCAGGGTTGGACTTCCTGTAGGAACTGCTACATGTATCATTTTAGTAAAAGTGGAGAATTAGAGGAAGAGAGAATGGAGTTGAAATAGGCCCTTTAAACTGGTGTTTAAAGAAGTGTCATTCAGGCAGTGAAGGAGAGTAAACTAATGTAAACTAATGAGCTTCAAATTATAATCTCAAGTAACTTGGATAAAAGAGTCCCACAAGCAAGTAACACGCAAGTTCCCCACAAGTTAAAGTTGTTATTAAGTCAAAGCACAGAGTATTTTCACATGTAGGAACTTTAACAACAGAAAACTACATAAAACATTTAATGTTTATTATAATACTTTTCACTCAAACACATTTTAATGTCATTTTAAGAATAATCCTCACATGCCCTGTAATTAGAGTTAAAATGTGAGATGGTGAGTTTGAATACTTGAAGTAGCTGGTGATCATATGAACTAAGTTTTTTTTTTTTTTGTCCTATAACAATGTCTATTATCAAGGCTAGATAACTGCAACCTAAAGATAGAAGCCTGCATAGATTTGGCATCAGTCTTCAGTGCTGATTCACCCTTGCGAGAGCTGGACCTGTGTGAGAATGATATACAGGATACAGGAATGGAGCTTCTCTCTGATGGACTGAGAAGTGTGCACTGTAAACTGGAGATACTGAGGTTAGCATCCACCAAATTTTGTATTACCAGATGTTTGCATGCTTATGTAAATCTTATGTAAAGCTGATGATACAACTAATTACAAACCAGCATCACTATCAGACAAGTCACCTAGAAAATTTTTACTCATATCAAAATGATAGCTAGGGCTTCAGTTACTTGCATGTCTTGTTGCTAACTTGTCCTCCATCCTTGTTTCACAACCCAGGATGTGTTACTGTAAGCTCACAGAAAAAAGCGGACAAGTCTTGGCATCAGTTTTCACTTCAGCATCTTCACGCCTGAGAGAGCTGGATGTCAGCAACAACAACTTGCAGGACTCAGGAGTGAAATTCATCTCTATCGGATTGGAAAATCCACACTGTAAACTGGAAATACTGAGGTTTGCAGCCTTTACATGACCAACAGAGCATGTAATTACATTACCTACCTGCAATTAGTTCCCGTTTACTGTTTTACATACAAAAAAATGAAGGAAAAAAAAAACAACATAAAACTGTGTCATCATCTTATCCATCATCTTATCCTGTCATATACAACCTTTCATTAAATGTGTATGGAGACATTATGAAGAAAAATAAAGCTTGGAACAAGTAGCAGAGATCACTGGTACTTGTAGTGAGTGTATGTGGCTAGTACAGTCAACAAAACTAGTACAAAGCCAAGAGTATACCATGTACATTTAAAAAATTACACTGTTTAGTGTGTTATAGTTGTGTTTAACTAATTAGCTTTAGAAGTTATAATATATAATAGCTACTACGGTTTCTCATTGGCGCCACAAATAAATCACTGGACAGGCCACGTCCACAAGTGACAACAGTAGCAGTTGCTACAAACCCACAAGGGCCAAACTACAAGTGATATGAGTGACTTGTCACTTGCTAGTGTGAATGTAGGGTAAAAGGTCATACGCAGAACCCTAGAATAGTGTTTCCATATCCGAAAGGGGTTAAGTAGAACAACTTATTTAGGAAGCAATATATCAATTATAACCTTTTTTGTTTATTTAGTAACTTTAAAACTGACATTTAAAATTAAGACAAGAAAAGCAAAATGTACTGATCATTACATTTCTCTTGGTCTCGATTTTTCAAGACTTTCCGGCTGTTTAGTCACAAAGGAAGGCTGTTCTTATTTGGCTTCATCTCTGAGATCAAACTCCTCATCACACCTCATATATCTTGATCTGAGCTACAATCATCCAGGAGATACAGGAGAGGAGATGTTCTATGATCTACTGCATAATCCACACTGGAAACTGGAGACAGTCAAGTAACCTACTGTGCACCTCTACATTAACAAAGCCTAAGACGTATTATCCAGTAACTACATGGAAAATGGCACCAAATGATTAATCTAATATTAGATTATAGGAGTGAGTGGAAGTGAGGAGCCAATCAGTTCTTATGAGTTTAGGAGATTATTAGGAAATGTGTATTTGGTCCCTCATCAATGTAAACTGTACAAATCACTCTCCATCACTGTTTTCTTTGCCTTTCTTCCATTTCAGAATAGCTCATGGAGGGGAATTCAGGATGAAACCAGGACGACTAAAATGTACGTTAAAACAGAGGCACTTAAATATGTATTCCCTTTTAAAAATATGCTGCCAAACATGCTCCATGGCCCTTAATGGAACATCCATGGTTTGGAATGAATACATTATAAGGAAGTATCATAAAGCATTTTTCTGTGATAATTAATGAAATCAGCTCCTCAAATTTCTTCTCTCTGCAGATGCCTGTGATCTCACACTGGATCCAAACACAGCAAACCGAAAGCTCCAGCTGTACCATAATTATAAATGTGTGAAACCAATATGGACTCATAACCTCACACTGAGGACGAATCATCATCCAGACAGATTTGATCACTGGCCACAAGTCCTATGTATACAGCCTCTGTATGGACGCTGTTATTGGGAGGCGACTTGCAGTGGTGGGACTGCCATCATTGCAGTGTCATATAAACGAATCAACAGGAAGGAATTAAATTCATGTTTTGGAAAGAATGACGTGTCCTGGTGCCTGATCTGCACTCCTGGAGGTTATAGTGTCGTTCACAATAATCGTACCACACACATTCCCAAACCCGTCAACATGGGGTGTGAAACACTAGGAGTGTACCTGGACTCAGAGGCTGGAACACTGTCGTTCTACACCTACATCAGTAATATACGAATGCTTCTGCACCAGCTCCACGTCAAATTCACTGAACCCCTTTACGCAGGGTTTGCATGTGATGTACAAATTCCTCCAGTCATACAGCAACCAGCCAACTGCATTAAAATCAATGACAGGTTTATTGAATAACATGGATTATATTGTTACAATGGCACTTATCAAGGGGTGGGAAATATTAGGCAGCAAGTGAACACTAAGTTGGGCAAGCGTAAGCATCAGAACTAGACCACTAATCAATGGAAGAAGGTGGCCTGGTCTGATGGATCACATTTTCTTTTACATCATGTGGACGGCTGGGTGCGTGTCGTCGCTTACCTGGGAAGAGATGGCACCAGGATGCACTATGGGAAGAACGGAAGCTGACAGAGACAGTGTGATGCTCTGGACAATGTTCTACTGGGAAACCTTCTGTCCTCGCATTCATGTGGATGTTACTGTGACACATACCACCTACCTAAACAATGTTGCAGACCAAGTACACCCCTTCATTGCAACAGTATTCCCTAATGGCAGTGGCCTCTTTCAGCAGGATAATGCGCCCTGCCACACTGCAAAAATTGTTCAGGAATGGTTTGAGGAACATGACAAAGAGTTCAAGGTGTTGACTTGGCCTCTAATTTCCCCAGATCTCAATCCGATCGAGCATCTGTGGGATGTGCTGGACAAACCAGTCCGATCCATAGAGGCCCCACCTCACAACTTACAGGACTTGCACCACAGCACACCTTCAGAGGCCGTGTGGAGTCCATGCCTCAATGGGTCAGAGCAGCACAAGGGGAACCTACACAATATAAGGCATCTGGTTTTAATGTTACGGCTGATAGGTGCATAATATAACTATTAGGGTAATTAGTTAATTTCATGATATCATACCACACTTGCAGACAATTGAGACTCGCTAGTGTTAACATATGATTATATGCGTGTTTTTTCATTCAGTAGTTTAAGTATTTTTCTATGTTGTATGGTTCATACAAGATTGCTACCTGGTGATCTGCTTTTAATACAATTTTAATTACAATTTAGTACCATTTAACAATGGTACTAGGTATCTGATATGATGCTGGTTTGAGACATTCAAGTGGATTATTCATGTGCAGATTATATGGTAATTCAGATCAAATTCAAGCCCTGCCTTCCTTCTCCAAGAAGAATCTGGACTCGGCTGATTAACAGTCCAACTAACACCCCTGGTTTTTGACTTAAACTTAAACACTAATAGATAGGATGTTCCTCACAATTAATTCAGAGCAGTCTAACCTAATTTTAGCTTTTGGAGGGAATCAACATCATGTAGAGCATTTATTAATCTATTTAATTTAGAAGTGACAGAACTCAACACTAAGTGGACACAGATAGCTGTGGGGAAAGTGTGTAAACAGAGCTAACTCTAGCTAGCAAAAAAAAAATAAACTAACTCATATATGTAACGACTCCATTACGCAAATACACGTGACAACGCTGGATATTGAACTTTTTAACATAACAAAATCATCATCCTACTGACATCCACTTAATAAAGTGTATTTAATCTAAAAAACAAACTATCGTTTGTGGTGATTTTCACATTACTAACCTGCAAATGAAGTGGACGTGCGCGCGCCTAATAACGGTCACTTTTTAAATTGCAGGCTCGCGCCGCCCTCTACTGTTCCGGAATGAGTATAATGACTCGGATCACCAGCAAGAGTCGACTCTTTCGGCTCCCAATCGGTTCATTGCCATTTTTTTTTTCTAAACCGAAAAAACTTTGCAAAATTTTGTCTGGTCACTGCTCTTATTATTATTGGATTGCTGTTCTAATAGCCTGAACAAAAGATCGTTGTTTTGGATTGTATTTTTTTTTTACAATATTTTAAAATAATAATAACTGAACGACTCATATATGCGAGTCGATTCTCAGTGTTTACCTAAAAGAACCGACTCATTTGTGCACAACCCCTAGCTACTGTATACACTGTATTCCATATTTGGTGAAAACTGTAACTGTAGTAGTTTACAGTATATTTAGGCTACTTTTAACCACTTTTGGGTTCTTTATGTACCTAACTTCAACCATGTTTGGCAGAAATATTTTGAGAACCTACAGAAAATGCTTTTTCAACAAATTTCAAAATCTGGTTAAAAATACCATATACTAAATACCAATACTGGTTTAAAATATCTAGTTAATTTTGTTTTGTTTTTTTAGAAGTGTCTCTATTTGATATTTTCTATGTTTCTGTATGTTCCTGCACACTCTTTACATGACTATGAAAGGATGGGTCATGATGGTGGTTTAGTGGTTAGCACCGTTGCCTCACACCTCCGGGGTTGGGGGTTCGGGCCCTGTGTGTGTGTGTGTGTGTGTGTGTGGAGTTTGCATGTTCTTCCCATGCTTTGGGGGTTTCCTCTGGGTCCTCTGGTTTCCTCCCCAGTCCAAAGACATGCGCTGTAGGCTGATTGGCATCTCTAAACTGTCTGTAGTGTGTGAGTGTGTGTGCGATTGTGCCCTGTGATGGGGTGGCACCCCGTCTAGGGTGTCCCCCGCCTTGTGCCCCGAGTCCCCTGGGATAGGCTTCAGGCTGCCCGTGACCCTGTGTACAGAAAATGGATGGATGGATGGATGGATATTTAATATAACAGTGAAAGTCAGTGCAGTTCTTAACATCACCATCAGAGGGCTCTGCTGTCACCTCTGTGTTGTAGTATTGCTGTAAATTTGTAGGTGCAACCACAGGCATATCATGAGCCTTCAACAACCAAGGCACTGATACGATTTCATTATTAGTTATCAATTAAACCCATCTGATTAAAGTTTTAGTCTGTTTACTCACACAGGAAATTCTCACTGGCTGAAATTTGATCTTCAGTGTTAAACATCAGACACCTTTTGCTTTTATTCACCACTGATACGATATTCTGTAGTTTGGACTTAAAAGTAGGTTTAAAGCAACATTGTGTAGGTCTAAGTAATGTATTTCCTACACCACACACACACACACACACAGGACATTAGTCCTAGTGTGTTTGTGTTGCTTTTCCACTGAACCGTATACAATTGTAGGTAAATATTCTTGTTTTTGCCTACAACCTTAACCTTAACGTCAGCAAACAAAAACAGTCAAATAATTTGGCTCTTTAAGTTTTTCCTATGCAAAATGGCAAAATGTGTGTTGTGTTGCAAAACAATCAACTAAATGTCAACACACAATCAGAATTTTTAAGTTTTAAGTGTGGACAAGAAGAGCAGAAAAAAAAAATGATATAGAAAATATTAAAATATACCATGCTTTTTTATATAAGCTTTTAAAATGAGCGAAAATGACAACCATCTTGGGTAATATCTTTTCAGAAGAATAAAAACATATCTCCTATAGTCCCTCATTTTTCTGCTCTAGCTTTGCTTTGGAGTATCTTTGGAGTATTCTTGAACTGTTTTTACTCGATTGTCGCCAGTTTATTAATGCAAAGACTGACGCTGATGGACTCTTTATGAAGGAGCTCAGAAATGGAGAAAACCGTTGGGGGAAATCGTGAAACATTCACAATCATTATGAAATCTGTCTCATTCTGTCTGGGAGTAAGCACCTTCTTTCCTGTAGAGTGAGTTACAGCAGTTGATTCATTGTGTATTTATATTGAAAGACGTTGTGTTATAATCAGGGCTGTTTCTAGCTATGAGTTTTATAAACAGCTACTTATGGCATGAGCACCCATACAGGATATTTATATTTATAGTAATAAATCTTACCAAGAGCCCAGGAATAAACTGCAGTCATTATAATTGTAGGTTGTAATTAATCATTGTGGAAATAGTAGAAGTAATGTGAAGCACACAGAGTTTACAGAGAAACATGATGTTCTGTGCAAGAAATGTGCTTCTGAGGCTGTAGGAGGTGAAACCTGTAGATGGTCAAAATGGCTGACCATGTAATAGCTGTTATCAAAATGTGACATTCATTCCACAGAGTTTTGCCGACTTCTCCGTTTGATAGACATGGCATTAGAGATGTTATTGCTCTGTTTGAGTTGCTAGTTATTGTTATAGCAGCAATGAAGTGAGGAAACATAAAGAGAAAGAGCTCATCTGTACATGGTCATGTTTTAACAATGGCTATATCATCAACCATTTGGAATTTCTACTGGCTTAACCCCCTACAGCCTCAGAAGCACTTTGCCTACACAGCTGATGAAATACTTTGTGTTTTCTACTTTACTGAATTTTATATATAAATAAATAAAATATTTTGGTGATAAGGGACAGTGAGCTCAGGGTGTTACTGGGTCAGTCATTCCCCTGACGCTCCCTCGTGATCTGCAACTTGAGCCGTATGTTTGGGGTCGGGGACAGGTAAGATGTCATTTAAGGTCTCCAAAGGTTCAGAAAAATCCCTGGTTTAATAAAACTATAGAATACTACAGAATACTAAATAGCGTTCTTAGGAAAAAACAGTCAATGCAATTCTCCGCATAGACACATAATGTCTCTGGAGACAAACAGCATATGATACAAATATATGATTTATAAGCAAATCAGCAGAGAGAGAAGAGAACCTCAGACTGTTTCTGAATTCATTGTGTTTGATATGAAACGGGTATAGAACATTACAGAAAGGCATGAAGTAATTTCAGATTCAGCCTGAGACTTTGCTGTTTTGGCTGTTATGCAAATTATTGTTTTCTGCTTGAGAAAAATGAACAAACATATTGCAGATAAAGGGGGGAAAAAGTGTTTAAAACTTTGTTGTACGTAAACTAAGACCTTGCAAATGTTCCATTCTCTTTATGATTGTGCATTTGTCTGGCGTTCTCTTTGATGAACCACAGGGTTCTCTGCTGGGACTGTTCTTATTGCACACATGGTGCTATTTTTCACAGTTCTTTCAAACATATGCACTTGAATTTAAATTTTGTGAAATGTTTGTGTTGAAACTTAGCTAGCAAGTTGTCTTCAACATTCCACAACACCAGCTTACACACAACATAATACACTTAGTCATATTTTGCTGTATCTATTGAATGAAGTCATCCTGTGCAGTATAAACGTTTGTCTCAGATGCCTCCTTGGAAGCTTTATTAAAGGAAGATTAGTCTCCAGGGTTTAATGGAAGCCACAGGTCATGAATCACTCTCTCTTTGAATCATGTTTTTTTTTCCACATTGAGGAAGTGAACTACTTTGACCTTTGTGCCAGACTAAAAATTGACATGATGAGTCATTTAACATGCTGTTCTTTGATTTGTGTTTCCTTTGAGTTTTTCAGGCAGACAAGCACAAGCACAGACGCACTATTGCGACTGAAGGGACTGCAGAGGAACCATCTCACCATGTAAAGAAAATATGTAAAAGAATAGAGACCATCTCAGTTCATTCAGAGTTCTCCGGTGGCATTGCATCACTGGCAGATCTGGCGGGTATAAATGATATAAAGTCTTCCATTTCCTTTAGGAAAAAAAAAACATAAAAATAAAGGTAATTTTTTTAGGATCCATTTCATGTTAAATTGCTGATAAAAATTGGTTTGAGGTGTTTTTTTGTTTGTTTTTTTTTTTTTGTGGAACAGAGTTCATCAACACCACCAGTGGTCACCAGAATGGTATGAAGAAGTGAGGCTGGGGCTGATTTCCTTCTACCCCAGACTGTAGATCAGTGATTATACTTATAGAAATGCCCCGTAGATTTGATATCCACTTTATTTAAGCTCAATATACATCCTTAACACATCATCAGCAGTGATCATATCATCATCATACAGTAGTGTGTAGTACACATGAACGATGCATTACTTTCTCGATCACTGATTTTTGTGTCTTAGGAGAAGAAACTAGAAATAAGTTTTGTTTTACTTGGTTTGAACAAAAGATCTGACTAACGGCAAACATAGCTCCACTATTCGAAGAGACTCCAGAACAATTGATTTACAAAAATAGCAATGATGAATGATGAATCTGTCTTTGCTTGGGTTTGTTCCTATGTGTTATAGTTTTATGCCTATGATGAGACCCCATGCTGTAAAGCTCAATCCTACTGGTTTCGTTATAGTATCTCTGATTTACTGACGGCTAATGATGGAACACTGGGCTCAAGGCAGGAGTATTCACCCCAGATGGGAAGTCAGTCCATCACAGTGCACTGTGCGCACACATTTCTCACAGATGTATCTCAATATATGGATATATTGGATAAATATTATGGATAAATAAGTGTCAATGCCAAGACGTTCAAAAAGCAGAATCAAGCAGAATCATAAGCAGCAAATTAGGCTGGTCAGAATCTGCTGTAGGAACCATATAAAAATCTCTACAAAAAGCCTATAGATGTGGGTTTAAATGTATAAAAGACTCTGCTAAAGTGAAGGATATCTCAGCATGAGTTCAGATTGTTCATTATGAAAGGAAAAAAAAGGATCATGTGTGAAATGGATGTGAGTTTTCCATAAGCCCTGAGGAGCTTCTCACTTCTTTAATTGCACTTTGCTTCTTAGCTCCTCCTTCTCAGGACACAAGGAAAGAAAATAAGGACAGGATTAGACAAATGTAGAAAGGTTGCATTTAAGTATTTTGAAAGTATATTTGCTTCTCAGATCTTTGTTACATGTGCCTGAGACTTTTGCACAGTACTGTACATGTAAACGATTTTTTTTTTTTTAATCCAGTGCAAAACTTTTACTTTCCAATACAGAGAGTGCATATAAAGCCTTTCAGAAGAGCTTTAAACACAAGGCGAAAAGGACACTAACAAAGATGCCAAAGACACAAATAATTGAAAAATCTGATTACTTGGGTGCAACACGGCATAAAGGAAATGAGCTGTAAATCCCACCGCATCACACCCTTGTGATTATTTAATTCTGTAATATCTGTCACTCCCAGTCCTTTATTTTCATATAGCTCCATGATCTTATACTTGCGGAGAAATCACAAACATTTCACATGCGATTATATCTGCTTGAGTTTCATTCATTCATCTTCAGTAAACTCTTTAGCTTGGTGAGGGTGCTGGAGGATCTGGAGTCCCTCCTGGGACCTGGGTGTGAGGCCAGAATTCACCCTGGATAGCCCCTGGACAATTTTCATTCTCTTGGACAACGTTTGTTCCCTAGGTTCCTCTCGGGCCCCTTCTCTACACTTGGCCCTTGGAATCTTCTCCCTCTTTATGGCACCACTGGAAAAGTAAGATGACCGCTTTACAAGTGAGACATACCCAACACCACCACCTCCCTTTTCAGGGACCATAACTTTCTTTAAAGATCTCTCATAATAATGCAATGTGATGGTGGACCCCCAAATCAACCCCCAACACACACTACCAGAAAAAAAGAAAATAAGAGGGCCATGGTTATAGCTTGAACTTCACCCACATTTAAAAAATTTTTTTGTTATTGTTATTATCATTTTCTTTTTTTCTTTTTATGTTTTTTTTTTTTGCCATGGCCAGATGGATTCCCCACGTATCCCCTCTCAAATCAAACCTATGAGAAATAACTACCTGTTTAAAACCCAAAAATGCTCACAAAGTCATTTTGGTGCCCAACGTTACCCATTACATTACATTATTACATTATCCCAGTAGTAGTTACGCTATTATGCCATCTAAGTGCCCACTAAATTACAAATTAATATACTATGATTCACTGACATCAAAAATCTAGTAACTCATGAATAAATAATCTGATTATGCATATTATCAAATGTATCCTAGTCTGATTACGAAGGTTTAATTGTAATAATTGTAATAATCCAGATTATATACAGTGCATCGGTTAATTCGACAAGTTCTTCTACTGAAAATTCAGATGTAAAGCAACAAAACATGCTCTTTTTATTTATTATGTAATAATACACATAACTGTCATTTTTCACACAGTCGATGTAAAAAAACTGGGTGGTTAGCAGAACACTGTGACTAATTATAGATTCGTCTTTAGAACGGTTGCTATCTCTCTCCTGAGAACTGCATTCATTTGATATTTATTGATTACTGATGGACATTGTTGATATTTTTGTCTCAGTTGTTGTACAATCCAGTTCCTAGAATTTCATTTGATTCAGCTTCATGTTCATTAACAAGACAACAGCGTTTATTTACAGCGATTAATTTACCAGTTAGAAAATGAGGTTCTTCAAGGGTTCTTTGGATAGCTAATGGGATATCGTATGTGATGCATACACTTATACAATTCAACAGCAGCTCTGACAATAGTGCGGCTGCAGATCACAGGTATTTACGGAAGGAGTCTCCAGTGTCAGTGCTTCGGGCTGGTATCAGGAACTCCATCACACCACCCTTTCACTCAGTATATTACTATAACAGCAGGACATGGTGTGTTTTAGTCCTTGTTTAGTTGGCTGTTTATCAGGTTCACCCCCATATGTGGTGTACAATCACTGACTATAGCACAAAGTCACCACTGAGTAATTATTATTTACCCTCGATGGAGGGTAGAAGAGTCTTCTTCTTCTTCTTCTTCTACTTTCGGCTTATTCCCTTCAGGGGTCGCCACAGCGAATCATCACTCTCCACCTATCCCTATCTTCTGCATCCTCAACACTTGCACCCA
>CM075028.1:16571045-16607453 GCA_037576675.1 Pangasius sanitwongsei
TCCTCAGTGCCACTGTCTCTAAACCATACAGCATGGCCGCTCTCACCACTGTCTTGTACACCTTCCCCTTGATTCTCACTGATATTCTTCTATCACACAGAACTCCCGACACCTTCCTCCACCCATTCCAACCTGCCTGCACTCACTTCTTTACCTCGTGGAGGGTAGAAGAGTGATGGCTGGAAAAATATGAGCTGTTATTCTCTAACTGTACCACTAACAAGATAAGTGTGTCAGTTATGGCAGACAGTTTTTTTTTTCTGAAAAAAAAAAAACCCTGACAAGACTGTTGTACCTCTTACATTGGTACCATCAACACACTGCGTGCTCTTCCACCAGGCTCGTCTGCATGTAAATGTATTTTTTAACATGCAAAATTCCACAGAGCTGGCAGCCGACATTGAAAGAATAGATTTCCATGCCAAGACACGCTGAGATGGATTTTAATAACAGGTCACCCCATGCAAACCAGGAACAATATACTCTGTTTGGTCCATGAAAAAAAAAATGGTTGGACGTGTAGAATCTAAAAGGAAGAGAAGAAGCACAATGCATTCTGGGAAGCAGGTTGGCAGGTACTGGATTCATTCAGAGAGGGAGAGAGGAAGAAGAAGAGGAGGAGGAAGAGGAGGAAGACCTTCATGATGACAGTGTTGCCAGATTTGGGATTTTCGCTCTTACTGGGAGAATTTAATTCCCAATTCATTTACGTTAGCTTGCTAAATATGACTTTAGGTTGGCAGTGCTTAAGCTTTTTTTAAATTTAATAATAATAATAATAATAATAATAATAATAATAATTGTTTATTCTTCTGTTTTTAATGGTGGTGTTTTTTGGTTTGGTTATGCAATGATCTAGATTGAATTCTAGATTATTGTATCCCTTCTGCTGCTTTGCAAAAGTATTGGCACCCCCTCCATGGTTAATGCTGTCCGTTATGTTCTGGTTTTGCGCTTCCATAATGATGGTCACCATCAGGCCAGCGTCCATAACTTCTCCTTACAGCTCATAACAGCTCAGCTAACTGATCAGTGGAGGTGCATAAGCTTTTACCCTCGACCTGATGCTATTGTTCACAATAAATAAAATACAAATATAGGGCAGGTGCATGGAGAAATATTTTATACACCCATATGCAACTTTATTAGGTCCATTTCTATGACTACATTCGATATTCGATGATACCAGTGAATCTGCTATGATATTAGACGATATTTATATATTTATTTGATAATTATATCATCATTCTATTTAGTAGCCTCTGATCAATGTGGGACCCATTAGTTCAGGAATGATGATGACGTAGAGAAGGATTGTTTGTATCCAAGTTAATGACAAATCAGCTTGCTAGCCTGTTAAATTATTTACACATCAGTTTCAAAATTAATTTTTTACAGACTTTTCGTCTGTCATTTTTAATAATAATTATAATTGATTTATGATTGTCGCTTTGATTCAAGTCCATCGGACCACCACTGAGGAGATATAATTCGGGTGCTGGTTTATTCTGAGAGCACCAGTGACGAGACACTGACATGATAGTGTGTGTGTGTGTGTGTGTGCGTGTGTGTGTGTATGTGTGTGTGTATATACGTGTGTGTGCGGTATCAGCCTGGAAAAACACACACACACACACACACCACAGCATTACTATTGCTGAATTGAATCCCAACCTTGAAACCTGGCAACCCTGTAGACAACGCAGCTCTCTCCAATCTGGCAACCCCGCATCCCAGACGCACGGAGGAGCGCAGCGCACGAGCCTCGATGCCGAAAGCACGGACACGATTTCATGGACTGAGATGTGACTTTGGACCTGCTCGTGACACGCAAGGCCCGTGTGATTTATTTCCACGCTGATCAGGACTGAGGGTGATGAGGATGATGATGATGATGAGGATGATGATGAGGATGATGAAAGCGGGGAGATTTATTGTGGATAGAGGATCAGAGCTGCGTCTGCGTGTGTGTGTGTGTGTGTGTGTGCGCACTGACTGACTGAATGACTGACCTGGGCGGATCATGCATGCACAGAATCCACATCCCTCTCAGTAACTCTTCTCTTCCGCAGGTTTATAGTAAAGCTTTGTAGTGAGTGTTATTTGGATCTGTGTTTATCTGCAGACTAACAGTGACTTCACAGCTCTTAGGAGATCAGATCAGTGAGGAGCGCACATCCGGCCTGGGCTCCTACCCTGAGTCCTCCTCAGTGCGCTGCAGGCAGGAGAGTGGAGCAGTGGATGTAGTGTAAACAGCAGGTCTGGTGGATGTTATGCCTGGAGGAATCCTCTGATTACTGATGCTTGTGTAGGAAATTCCGGATGCAGGGTGTGTGTGTGTGTGTGTGTGTGTATATGTATGTAGGTGCGTGTTTTTTTCCGCGTATTAATGCGACATGTGTTTTCTCCTGAGACCATCATCACCATCATCACTCTCAGCATCATCTTTATCTCTCCGAGCAAAAATCTGACTCTTTTTTTTTCCGCCTTTCCTTTTCGTGGTTATTTTTCACCCCCGTGTTGCCAGATTGGCTGATTTTTCCCTCTTATTGTGGCGCATCCTTAATTCCCCTTGGGGTTTTAATTTGTTTGTTTTTTTTAAAAAAAAAAAAGAGAAGTGTTTTATTTTCAGTCTTTTGACACACTTGGTGACTCTGGAGACCCATCTACCGGACAAAACGCTCCCGATGCGCGCGCGTCTTGATGGTTTTGGCGTTTTTTAAAATGGCCGACTAAAGAGCGGTGTGGTAAACCCAATTAGCCTCCATCCATATATATCTATATAAATACACTCATATTTATATATGCATATATATTTTTTATGCTTGGGAAATAAACTATTTGCCCCCCGCCACATTTCCCTTGATGCCATAAGGTGGGGATTTTACGCCGTGGGCAGCGCGCGCGCCAGGAAGATGGCGGCTTATTAAACTTTAATGTTTATGCGCTCGAGCCCGAAGAGGAGAGAAGAAGGAATAAAGAGAAGAGGAAGACGAAGAGGAAGAGGAAGAAGAGAAGGAGGATAATGGAGGACGAATGCTAAGACCAACAGAGGGAGGATACAGGAGAAAGGTAGAGGGAGGCAGCACTGCCTCACACACACACACACACACACACACACTGTCTATGTCTATGTATTGACAGAAGGAAAGATGGAGAGAGATGGAGGGAGGGAAAGACACATGGAGATAGAGAGAGAGAGAGACAGAGAGAGAAGGAGGGAGAGAGAGATAGAGACGCAGAGAGAAGGACGGAGAGAGATGGAGACACTGAGAGAAGGAGGGAGAGAGAGATGGAGACACTGAGAGATGGAGGGAGAGAGAGATGGAGACACTGAGAGAAGGAGGGAGAGAGATGGAGACAGAGAGAGAAGGAGGGAGAGAGAGAGATGGAGACACAGAGAGAGAGAAGGAGGGACACAGAGAGAGAAGGAGGGAGAAAGATGGAGAGAGAGAGAGACACAGAGGGAGAAAGATTGTCAGAGAGAGACAAAGGGAGAGATGGAAAGAGAGAGAGAGATGAAGAGAGAAAATTGTGAAAGAGAGAGGGCAGAGGGACAGTGAGAAAGTCTGATAGAGGCAGAGGTGGGAAGAGATGAAGGAGAGATGGAGAGAGACAGTAAGAGATGAAAGGACTGATAGAGTAGAGTGAAAGGAAGGTTCGGAGATGGAGAGAGAGAGAGATAGAGCGATAGATGAAGAGAGAGAAATTGCGATAATTAGGACACTAATGGTGTGAATGGATGGAGAGAGAGAAGCGCCGCTCCAGTCAGATCATTTAACTGCCGGTTTATCAGCGACGCTGCCATCATAGTGTGTGTAATTAGCTGATGATTGACAGGTGGTCAGCAGGGTAGTGTGTGTGTGTGTGTCTCTCTCTGTCTCACACACACACACACACACACACAGTGAGGATTCAGACAGCCATGTTCACCTGCTGAGTGGTAATTACCATGTAATAACACCAACAGCTGGAACAGACAGATACATGTAGATTAATCAACATACACGTGCATACAGATGGATACAGATACAGATGCAGATAAACAGACAGAGATATTAACTGATCAGCTTGATAGATAGATAGATAGATAGATAGATAGATAGATAGATAGATAGATAGAGATATCGACTGATCAGTAGAGTGACAGACAGACAGACAAACAGATAGATAGATAGACAGACAGACAGACAGATAGATAGACAAATAGATAGACAAACAGACAGATAGACAGATAGATAGACAAATAGATAGACAAACAGACAGATAGATAGACAAACAGACAGACAGACAGATAGATAGACAAATAGATAGACAAACAGACAGACAGACAGATAGATAGACAAATAGATAGACAAACAGACAGATAGATAGATAGACAAATAGATAGACAGATAGTTAGACAGACATATAGACAGACAAACAGATAGAGAGATAGACAGACAGATTGACAGATAGTTAGACAGACAGATAGACAGACAAACATACAGATAGATAGACAAACAGACAGACAGACAAACAGACAGAGAGATAGACAGACAGATAGACAGATAGATAGTTAGACAGACAGATAGATAGACAAACAGACAGCTAGACAAACAGATAGAGAGATAGACAGATAGTTAGACAGACATATAGACAGACAAACAAATAGAGAGATAGACAGACAGATAGTTAGACAGACAGACATATAGACAGACAAACAAATAGAGAGATAGACAGACAGACAGACAGATAGATAGACAAATAGATAGACAAACAGATAGAGAGATAGACAGACAGATAGACAGATAGAGAGATAGACAGACAGATAGATAGACAGACAGATAGACAGAAAACAGAGACACATACATACTGTTCGGTAGTTTGGTTGATTATGTACGTGATCTTAATTTTATCAGAAATAATTATACAGTACCACATTACAGTGTGTTATTTCTGGCACACAGTTGTGTGCATGTGTGTGTGTGTGTTTGGTGTATCAGATGAATACGGTGTGTGTTTTGTTCTGTACTTGGTTTTAATCTCACAGTGAGATGCATCTATTATTCTGAAAGTTGTTTGTGTGTGTGTGTGTGGGTATAGGTGTGTGTATGCGTGTGTGTGTGTGTGTGTGTGTGTGTGTAGCATTGATGAGTATGGTGTGTTTGTTTGTGCCTGTACCACAGAGCGTGAATCGAGGAGGGAGGAGTGAAATCAACAGGGGGTTTAATCATAGCAATTACTCTCCCACCACTGTCATGCGTTATGTTGTGTATGTGTGTGTTGTGTTTTGTGTGCGTGTTGTGTTTTGTGTGTGTGTGTGTGTGTGTGTGTGTGACAGAGAGAGAGATGATTACCCATTGCCAAGGATTACCCATATATCCAGTTCAGTTCTTTTTATCCAGCATCCCAAGGGTCACAACATCTAATTGTACAACCTGAGGTTGTTTGCATATTTATTTGGGTTTGTTTGTGTATTTGTTTATTTTCTATTGCTGACTTGGGACATTTTAAGCCTTAACAAATATTTACACTATATCAATTATATATATTTGATCAATTTACAGTATTAATCGGTATTAATAGAAGGCCTGTAGGGCCCTGTTGAATTGTAGATGATATTTTTGAAAACATAGTTTTCACCCCTAGGTTTAAAAACATATTCACATGAACAGCATTTTCAAAAATATCGCCATCCACAGGAAAACTGTTCTGAACCTGATTTGAAATGAGCACGGCTGCCCAGTAGGTGGCGCTAGTATGTCATTAACTGTTACGTTAAACGCCTCAAAAAGTGATGAGCAGGGGTGGACAATAGTTGAGGGGTGGACAATACTTGAGTAACTGAACTTACTATATTTAAGTATTAGTTAGATGAATTTATACTTGAGTATTATTTTGAAATGAAATACTTACACTTAATTAATACGTATTCTTACTTAATTACATTCCCAAGAAAAATAAAACTTACTTTCTACTGCTTACATTTTTATTCCGACCTTTGAAGTACCCATTAAAAATCTCTAAGGTCTCTTCTTCTCTTATCCAGCCAATGACTGTATGCTGAACATCGATCGAAAGTAGCGTCTGATCATTTCCGTTTAGCCTCCAAACAACTAGAAAAAATATAGAAAAAATCTATCAAGAATCGCGTCTGTTTGTCACCAACTGTGACCTTCTCATGCTACACAATATAGTTAGCGCTGTAGCTATCCATGTGCGTGTGAAGATGGATAATCCAGATGGAAGATGGAGCTTGAGGATTAGCGCCCCTGTTTGCTAACATTAACTGGCTATATTTAACTAAGTTAGCCTGTTTTCTTTGCTAATGCTAAGGTACCCTAGCATTATTTCCAGTAGCTAACATAATCAGATAGACAATAAGACAAATTCTGGCTAATGGAATATTTTGTAAACTTACACAGATTGAATGAGGTTTTCAGGCCAAATTCCATAGTTGCTTTAAAAGCATAAAAAAATCTTCATGAGCTTCTAGATTTCCCACCTCGCCGTGAGGTTTGTAGCGCTGGAGCAGTGGATTCAGGAATAGTACGGTGCAGATCATATTCTACTGCCTCCGCACAAGGTTGTAATAATAAAACAAAGCAAAATTAAAATTACGAAACATGTTAACAAATAAGACATTTTTTAAAACATACGTTTCACCCCATCCACACGATAAGGGAATTTTATAATTTCTCCAACTTTGGTGTGTTTCTGAACAGCGTTGTTTTCAGTGACCTAAAGCGTTAATTTCGTGTGGATAGGAGACCAAAACACTGAGAAAATCTACATTTTCAAAATTATCTGTATACACATGGATGGAGCCTTAGTGTCCTTTGTATTTTTGTGGATTCAGAAAATAAAACGAATTATGTACATTTGTTAAACATCTTTTCCCCAAAACAACATATTAAATCCCATTCAAGCACCAATCTGAGCATATAAGGGTCTTGCTCAAGGGCCCACCAGTGGTACTCTGGCAGTCCTGGGATTTAATCTCACAACCTTTCGACTGCTAGTGCAGAACATAATCGCTGTTGTGCAACAGACCTAGTTTGTATTTGTACAAATATTCACTCATAATTAGTAAATGAGGGGTCATTAATTCAAGCATTGAACTGTCTTTGAGCAGGAAAATTGCCAAGGTGATGACCCCCATTTTGGAGTGAAACTTGAACTAGAAGGGGTCAGTTATTGCCAGGAAAGTGGACTTGATCATCATCATGGTGTTATCGGCACGGTTGGGCTACAGCATCTTGACAAAATTTAATATTTCAATTCTGCTAGTCCACATTGTCAGTGTGATATGCCATTTGCTGTACCATTTGCTGTCGTGGTTAAAGACTCATCAGCTTATTTGGCTCATGTGAATGCCACGATTCATCCAAACACAAAAGAACGCTCATCTAAAGCAGCTGAAAATAAATAAACACAAAACACCGTGAACTCTTGAAACACTTTCGAAAGATAGAGGTCAGCGCATCAGCCTGGTAAGCATTCAGAAATGTGGGAATTAATTTCTTGGATGCCATCATTATGCTTTTCAGCAATTTTTGGTATATTGCCAGGATCGATACTGGGCAAACAGTACCAGTTTTTTAGATTTAGGGTGCTTAATACAACAGGACCCATACTGACCTTGCCAGTAGCCACTTCTTAGTTTTATGGCACTTAAAGGGATGGTTATCAAAAATGTAACCATCAATACATCTAAACATGCATACTCACGTCTTACAGTGATGACACAGTGGGCACTACAGCAAGATTTCCCAGTTTAAATACTGGGGAAACTCCCTCCAGGTTATGTATCTTGGAGGTGGAAGCAAAATTTGAAAGACTACAATGTTTAGGGATGTATATTTATGGGGGAGCGGGAATGGGGTGAGAAAGGGGGATTGGGGTCGGTGCTCACCACTTTGGTCTCCATTTTGCACTAAATTCAGACATAATTGCCATTTTCTTCAGCAGAAAAACTTGTAATTTTGCTTTCAAATCTCTTTTATAGTCCTTAGATTTGCTGCATATTCATAAATAGCCATAATTTTTCAGTGATATATTAACATCCTTTCTCATACCCTCTAATACTTTTTACAATGTTCAGCATCTTTATTTATGCTGCACTCTGAAGGCATTATTCCAAGAAACTTTGCTAATGAGATTAGATTCCTTGTTTCTCGAGCAGTTACTGTTGTAATGCTACAATATACTACATCGATGGGTGAAAACAGGACAGTGATGATGAATCATGAATTCTGTTAAAATGCTGACACTGAGTGATACAATACCGTGCAACATAATATATAAAATTCTAGTTTTATCCTTGAATCCTCATTTAATATAACAGGAATCTGTACTGACCTGTCAACAGCCACTTTTTATATCTAGGGTACTTTTTAGATCTAAGACTGAGATTAGAACTCATCCTACATTTGTAATTTGTGAGCCTGGAAGTTCTGCCACAGCCACCATTGGTTCTTCTAGTGTAGGTTGTCAGTGCCCTAATTAACAATCACCTAGAAGGCAGCAACAACTTTGGGCCAGGGACTAAGCTTGCTAGGGCTTGTGGGGCCATATCCAGACTTAGAAATGTTTCAGATGTTGTGGATGAATGTGTGGTGATTGTATGCAAGTTTGTGGCAATTCCCAAGCCCCTGTACCTGTACTACCAAAAGCTTCTGTACTCCGTAAATAGACCAAAACCCGTCCCAAGCCATGCACTCCATCTCAGGTACATGTCAGTATCTTCCTCTAGGCTCTTTAATACTAAATTTCTAACACTGAATTTTGTCTCTTGGTCTAAAATAGGTCTCTTGGTTGGTCTAAAGGCAGCATGGTAGCTGCTGTGCAATGTTTAGATCTTACTGTTGACCTACAGCACATGGTTTGACTGTAGTATGATGGATTTGGTCATGTCATTGTTCACCTCCTGTCATTCTCCTGGGGTGGCTTCTGAAAATGTTAGCTCCGCCTCTCAGCCGCTGGCATCGGATGAGGAGGTGATGGACGAACACACCATCGAATGAGTAGTCTTCACAATTTCTAAAGAGACTTTTCACAGCAAAATATGTGCCCTTGCACATAACAATTACATTGGCATATTTCCTGCTGTACCAGTTGTGTATGAACTTTCCTGAACACATTTCAGATCATTGTTTTGAAGAAATCCAGGTGTGCCATCTCCAGGCTCCAGCCAGATTTCTTCTATATTGAGGTATGGTTTTGGTGGTTATGGTATGGTGGTTCCTTGTTCCTTCTTCATTCTGTCAGTCATTTTCGGAGTTCAGTGTGCATACTGAGAAGTGAACATTGAAATTGCACACTTCAACTGCATACATTAGAATTAACCAGTCCAGTTTCATACTTGTATCACTCGTAAGGTGTTTGACATTCCCTAATCCCTTACTTTCAAAGGAATATAAATACTGCCCAAAAATGGTGTCTACCTAGGAGGCCTCTTCCTAAACATAATATAGGCTAGAGTAGAAGACTCACAAGACAGGGGCTACAGTAGCAGTTGGGACAAGCCCACAAGTGATTTTAGTAGCAGTTGAGTTATGCCTACAAGTTACTACCATCGCAGTTGGAACAGGTCCTCAAGTGACTTTAGTAGCAGTTGGGTTATGCCTATAAATGTCTAGCTTAGCAGCTAGGAGATGACCACAAGAGGCCACAGTAGCAGTTAGGACATGCCCACAAGTGACTATAGTAGCAGTTGGGACAGGTCTGCAAGTGACTACAGTAGCAGGTGGAACAGATCCACAGGTGACTACAGTAGCAGCAGGGACAGGTCCACAAGTGACTTTAGTAGCAGTTGGATTATACCTACAAGTGTCTAGAGGAGCAATTAGGAGATGACCACAAGAGGCCACAGTAGCAGTTGGGACCTGCCCACAAGTGACTACAGCAACAGTTGGAAAAGGTCTACAAGTGACTACAGTAGCAGTTGGAAGAGATCCACAAGTGACTACAGTAGCACTTGGGTTATGCCTACAAGTAACTAGGCTAGCAATTAGGAGATGACCACAAGAGGCCACAATAGCAGTTGGGACACACCCACAAGTAACTATAGTAGCAGTTGAGTTATGCCTAAGAGTGACTACAGTATCAGTTGGGAGACGACCACAAGTGACTCCAGTAGCAGTTGGGACAGGTCCACAAGTGACTACAGCAGCAGTTGGGACAGGTCCACAAGTGACTTTAGTAGCAGTTGGGTTATGCCTACAAGTGTCTAGAGTAGCAGTTAGGAGATGACCACAAGAAGCCACAGTAGCAGTTAAGACATGCCCACAAATGACTACAGCAGCAGTTGGGACAGGTCCACAAGTGACTACAGTAGCCGCTGGAACAGATCCAGAAGTGACTAAAGTAGCAATTGGGACACACCCAAAAAAGGTTACAGTAGCAGTTGGGACGTGCCTCCCAGAGGTAACAGCACAGGTTGGGTGACAACCACAAGAGGGTACAGTAGCAGTTGGGACACTCATAATAGGCTACTGTGGCAATTGGGGCACAGCCACAAAAGGCTACAGCCACAGTTGGGACACGCCCACAAGAGGCTATAGTAGCAGTTCAGACATGCCTACAAGTGACGAAAATAGCAGTTCGGACACGCCCACAAAAGGCTAATGTAGGCTACAATAGCAGTTGGGACACACCCATTAGATGCAATTGTAGCAGTTGGGACACACCCACAAGAGGTTACAGTAGAGATTGGGACATGCCCACAAGAGGGTACAGTAGCAGTTGGGACACACCCATAATAGGCTACTGTAGCAATTGGGACACGCCCACAAGAGACTCTAGTAGCAGATTAGACACGCCTACAAGAGGCTACAGTAATAGTAGATGCAGTAGATGTTGGGACACGCCTACAAGAGACTCTAGCAGCAGATGAGACACGCCCACAAGACACTACACTAGCAGTAGATGCAATAGATGTTGGGACACGCCCCCAAAAGACTCTAGTAGCAGATGAGACATGGCCATAGGAGACTACACTAGCAATAGATGCAGTAGATGTTGAGACACGCCCACAAGGGACTCTGTAGCAGATGAGACACGCCCACAAGAGGCCACAGTAGTAGTAGATGCAGTAGATTTTGGGACACGCCCTCAAGAGAGTCTAGTAGCAGATGGGACACGCCCACAAGAGGCTACACTAACAGTAGATGCAGTAGATGTTGGGACACACCCTCAAGAGGCTACAGTAAGAGCTGGGACAAGTGGAAACACAGTGTATTCGAATTATTACACACGTGAACAACAGGCAATCCCCAGATAATGTTAGCAGCCGCAACATTGTGTGTGTGTGTGTGTGTGTGAGGGCATGGTAGTCTCCTGTGTTTGCATACACTAAAATGGAAGGTGTTATTTGCGTGAGACTCTTTACCTTTGGGGAACCCACAGGTGCTGCAGCTGTGTGTGTGTGTGTGTGTGTGTTTTAAAAGAGAGTGAGAATGGAAAGAGTGAGGAGCCATGAGGGAGAAGAGCAAAGCAGCAGCATGACTGCAAGATGAGACAGATAGACAGACAGCGAGACAGTGAGATAGACAGAGAGAGAAAGAGAGAGAGAGAATCATGCACCTGTGGAACTGTTTTGAATGCAAGGTATGCACTGTGTGTGTATGTGTGTGTGTGTGTGTATGTGTGTGTGTGTGTGTGTTTAAATGTAACCAATTGAACATGAGACAAAATCTGGTTTCTAATTTTCATACCATTGTATTTTGACAACCATCCCCACCCTTCATTTGATTTGTGTGTGTGTAATATTTTGTATGTATGTATCTGTGTGTGTGTGTGTGTGTGTGTGCGCACATGTGTGTGTATTATTTAAAAAGAACTGAGACAGATACAGGATGAAACACAAGGAGAGATTTGAATGCACTGCTGCAGCCCTCATTGCAGTGTTGCTATGGTTACTGTGCATAGAGAGAGTCTAGGCACCGGCGGATCGATGGGGTGTGTGTGTGTGTGTGTGTGTGTGTGTGTGTGTAAGAGACATTGTTGAAGGCTAGCGGCATCTTGGTTTACCGATGCCCGATGCCTGTAAATCATTTTTTTCCTGAGCCACATTCCAAGCATTCACACACACACACACACACACACACCCCCCAGTGGACAAACACACACACAAAATCACTCACTACAACACACCCACCAAATGTTATCTCTCTCTTTCTTTCTGTTTGGTGCATTCTGGGGGGAAAAAAAAAGCTTGGCATAAAAGAGCAGTGTCCTCATATTAAAATCATCGTGTATTTAAAGATTTATTATCTCTTTAAAAAAAATTGTCTACATTCCTGCATAGTCCTTGCGGTAAGATGGTAGATCTTTGCTGTAGGTGGAACGTCAGCTTTTCTCAATACTGTACATTGTTATAGTTCCACCACCAGATTGAACCTCAGCAGTAGGAAGTATAGAAAATTATGTCTCTTTCTTAGCCGAGGAAAAACACAAGGAGGCAAAAATCATCATTTCATCATCAACTTCAATGTTTCAGAATTTTTATTTATCCATTTTTGTTACTGATATTGCCACTGATACTAAACGACATGTTTCATAGTCATAAAGATCCACCATCTTAACCACAACAAGGCCAAATTCCAAAAGGATTCCTATTCACAATATCACTACATAGTGTATAAGATGGTGGGGTTGTACATCCTGTCTACTGCACTATGCTCCATCTTCAGAGTCTGAGACTTAAGTCCAAAGGTTATGTCAATATAACAGGTTTCGCACCTTCTTAAATGCAATTTCTGGGCTCTCTATTCAGATTAATAAAATCTCCTGCATGTAGTTCACACTTCCAAGGTTGCCAGATTTAGCTTCTAGACCAATTGCATTGTTAAATGCAATATATATATATATTTATGTATGTACGTATATATATATATATATTTATGTATGTACGTATATATATATATATATATATATATATATATATATATAACAAAGAAACAATCACAAAATTAAAAGACTAATATGATTATATATATATATATACAGTATATATATATATATATAAAGTATATTTCTGTCATTATTTGCCATTGTGAATCATTTGATTGGCTGCATCATGATAGTCTTTATGGTTTGTAAAGGGTCTAAAGAGGGCCCTATGGAAATAAAGTGTTACTAAAAAGATATAAAAGGATATAAAAAAGAAAAAAGAAATTAACTCCTGATTTGGTAACTCCCTTGTGTGAGTCATCTTGGAGGGCAATGATTTTGAGTTTGTACCACATTCAGTGTTTTCAAAAATTGTTTCTGGAAATTTGTTGGTGACATTAATGTGGTTTCTCTTGGTTATGAATTTGAACAGCCCTAGGGATCTTCGGCGGTTATCATTAGGAATACATCACCATAAAACCTCCCAAATCATTACGCAACCATGGAAAGCAAGCATTTATTCAGAATGTGAAGAATTAGGCCATGAAAAACAAACACAGTGGGATGGAGTCAAGGACACAGTGTGACAAAAGATCTGTGTGGAAATTTTGTCACCTCCAAAAAAAAAAAAAATGCAAGATGGTGTTGCAGGTGGGAATTCTGGGAGAGAAAAAGATTCACAACCTGCTGATGTTCCTCAAGGTGTCAGTGAAATGGACAGTCAAACAAAGGCCAGGGTGAGGCTGATCCTGATAGTGGTGGAATAACAGGCCTAACAACAGCAATGGGAAACCTTTAAATCCCAGTGGCAGAGATGTGCAGGATGGGATATCTGGTAATGAAGAAGGTATCCAGGGGACTACTGATGACAGCTTCTGTGATTTCTTTTCAGTAAAGATTGCTAACAATCAATCAGTTAGCTATACAGTGTGAAACAAATCAGTGAGACTAAATATTGATGTTTCATAACTAATTTTAATCAATTTTATGTTATTGCTAAAGTCACAGAAGACTAAATAATTACGTATTATTCAATCTGACCAAACAGCATTTTACTTCAAATGCACTTTTTCTAAATCAGCCTTAAAATATAGTATGTGTTTCAGGATTAACCATAATTACAACTTTTTTCAGAAATTTGCTTTAAAAATCACAAAACCCAGATAGAGCTGCGTTGACTACACTGTACATTAAGAGTCTATACTGCCAGTATTTTCCACACTGCCAGTCCAATGTACAAAACCGATGTTAAAGTCAAAGTTGAGTCAGAAGTCGAGTTGAGGTCCATGGCTCAGAGCCTACCATTAAATAGGCAAGTGGGGAAAAGTGGAGTTCTCAACCTTCACAACAACACCACCAACAAAACAATATTGTAGGCATAGCAGTGAGTGCACTTTTTCTGAGTTTTTCCTGCCAGCGGCTCACCTCAGTCTGAACTTTTGCACCACCTCACAGATTTTCTCCTTCTAAGAGGCGAAATTGAAACCAGGATGTGCACCTGGTATTGATGGGCTGTCAGTGGATTTTTATAAGACATTGTGGGGAATAATTAGGCTACTTCAGAACGGGTTTGAGGAGTTCATTCAAAAAACTCTCAATGTGCAGTGCTGTGCTGGCTCTTCTTCCCCAAAAAAGGAGTCTTTTGAAGTTGATGCCAAAATTTTAGGCAAAAATTTCTTTGGTGATCTTATACACAATAACCATTTACAGTGAGAAGAAATAGATGAAAATCAATGAGACAAATTATACAAGCATTGGGCATAACCAATACAACAATTTGGGATGTTCTGAAAAAGAAAGAAACCACTGGTGTACTAACAACCAGACATGGAAGAGGTTAGCCAAGGAAAACAACAGCAGTACAAGACAGAAACATTGTGAGAGCTGTGAAGAAAACCCAAAAACATGTCACAGTGACATCACCAACAACCTTCACAGGGCAGGGGTGAAGGTATCACAATCCACTGTCTGAAGAAGACTTTGAGAGCAGAAATATATATATACCACATGATGCAAACCACTCATCAGCAGTAAGAATCAGAAGGCCAGATTGGAATTTGAAAAAAAAAAAAAAGATGAGCTACAAAATTTCTGGAACCAAGATGAACGTCTACCAAAGTGGTGGAAAGGCCAAAGTGTGGAGAAAGCAGGAATCTTGAAAGAGATTGTTGTCACTCTACTAGGTTCACCAACATTGCAAACCATTTTAGAGCTTTTGGATAGTGGACATCTATGGATCATCTGGCTAAAAAGACAAGTTTCTTGTCAGTGTGCACTCTGTGTGAATCCTAGAGGAAGTTCAGGAACCTTTTAGACAAGTCAAGTGCACTGACCTCTGATTTTCTGAAATAAGTGTTGCTATATTAAGAGATGACTTGACAAAGGCAAGTTCCTTGTCTCCTTTAAAATGCCTTATTTTCCCACTTGTCAGTATCATCATAACAGTAGCTCATTTACAGGCTTCTTGAGAACTCCAGATTTCACTTAATTAAATTTTCTAAAAAATAACTTCATTTCTTAATGATGCCAACTGAAAAAGGACTGGTGAACCTTCACGGGTGAATCATACACCTGACTGCTACTCGATTGCTTTGAAACCTGAGGTATGTCCATTTAGGAGGACCCTTGAAATTCTTTTTCACTTTGCTGGGTGTTTACATTTACTTGTCGAAGCTACTGAGCAGAAAATTGGGCTTCAACAATGTTTTCAAGCTAAAGTATAGTGTTTGAAAAAGACAAGTGATTTTTGGTGACTTTTACTTTTCGACAGGTAAATAGCTGTTGGGCTGACAAGCAGGAATGGAATTCAAAATAGTCAAGTTCTTTTTGTGATCTCTCTTGATATGTTTGTTTTGGGATGAACCACAACTAGAGACACACTGATTTGGGAATTCTTGGCTAACACTTATATATTTTTTCATGTCCACATTTGTCCAGATACTCATACACACACACGTTTATTAACATGTAGAAACTGGGCAAACCTTAAATGCTACAAAAAAGGAGTGATGCATTCAATTTTGAGATTTATGGATTACAATGTTAGCAGGAACTAATAAAAGTAATGGCGAGAGCACTGATGTCTTTCTGCAGGTCTCTCTGAGACACAGCGGTAGTTCTGTCATGGTTTTTGGGGTACATTTTAGTCCATACTGTAGAGCACTTGGTCAGAATAAGTGATGAATGCCAATAAATATCAAAAGCATCTTTGGGAATATTTTCAGTAATTAATCTTAGTTGGATACTGTTTCACTTAGATTTGTACCTAAGAACTGCTGCTGTAATCATAAAGACTGTCCTATACTCATCCCACTCTTCTACACCTGTATTCTGTAATGATTTATAATGCAACTATCCTTTTGAGTCTGGTTCCTTTCAGGTTTTTTTCTCATGTCACCTCAGGGAGTTTTTCCTTGCCACATTTGCCTCTGGCTTCTTTATTAGGGATCTAAATCAAAACTTCTGTAAAACTGCCTTTTTTAGGTATTCTAAGACCTTCTCACCTTAACATACATGGCTGTATTTGTATGGTTTTGAGACAAGAGTTGACTGTTTAGATCTTGATATCTTGTACTCTCCATTCCCACACTTCATTTTTGATGTTTCTTGCAGAAAGATAATGCTGGCTGGTGTAGCGTAACCAAGCTCGAGACGCCCAATCAGCCATCAAGCCCATCGAGGCCAGACTGATAAATTCAATCCACTTTGCCATAATTGTTTTAGCATGGTTCTGAATAGAGTACTGTGTTTCTTTCTTCACTAAACATGTGGTAATGAAGTAATGCACAGGGTTTATGTGTGTTAGAGCATATTTTTACTAAAAAGGCATCAATTTAAAATGGTGGAATTGGATAATGCAGTTCAAGGTGACATCAGTTTATAGCATCAGATTATATCTCCAAATGGTTTGTGTGTGTGTGTATTACTGACAGCTTCTAAGAGTAACAGTGGCAGACAGAAATAGGTTGGCACCTCATAAGTTCCTCCAAAAACACACTCTCTATCTTTCTCTCCACAGCTTGCCTAAACTGAGAGGGAAACCGAGTTGCTAAGCGTGCCCACTCCTCCTGGCCCCGCCCCATCCCCATCCATTACCATGGCAGTGTCACTGTGGTTATTGTGGATGTGTGCCATCTCGCTGAGTAACATCACCCCCTCAGAACAAGGTGGGTGCTGCAGGAAATAGATGAATGTTTACATGCATTTTTTTAAATTAGGGATGTAAAAATTGATTTGAAAATCTCCCTTTCCATCTGTCTGTTCCTGTATCAGCTCTGAGCAGAGCGGCGATGCCCTTCGGTCTCATGAGGAGAGAGCTGGCGTGTGAAGGTTACCCTATTGAGCTGCGCTGCCCAGGAAGCGATGTCATCATGATCGAGACGGCCAACTACGGCCGCACAGATGACAAGATTTGTGATGCTGATCCATTTCAAATGGAGAATGTGCAGTGTTACCAACCAGACGCCTTCAAGATTATGTCTCACAGGTCTGTAATAATACAAGACGTATTTCATTAAACACATTAGTCTGTTTCATTCATAGTGGTATTATCCAAGTCCAGACTCACAGTGGAGTACAGTATGCCAGAGACATTGACTTGTCATTTTGGACAACATTCTTCTGTCCACCAGTTACAGGGGGTTAAGATCACAAGATTCACTCAGATGACAAAACTCACTTTCTTCTGCATCAGGCTTATAGAAAATAGGGAAGTATTGGAATGGACTATGGCCTTGGTGTTAATGGTTCATTCCAGGTTATTACAGAGATACACTACATGGTCAAATGTATGTGGACACCTGACCATCACATCCATATGTGGGCCTTCCACAAACTGTTGCCACAAAGCAGGAATCACACAACTGTCTAGAATGTCTTTGTACGCTGTAGCATTACAATTTCCCCAAACCTGTTCCAGCATGACGATGCCCCTGTGCACAAAGCGAGCCCCATGAAGACATGGTGTGTTAAGGTTGGAGTGGAAGAACTCGAGTGTCCTGCACAGAGCCCTGACCTCAACCCCACTGAACACCTTTGGGATGAACTGGAACACCGACTACACCCCAGACCTCCTCACCCAACATTAGTGCCATGACCTCACTTATGCTCATATGGGTGTGATTGGTCAGGAGTCCACATACTTTTGGCCACATAGTGTATAAGATGTGATACTTCCATGCAGTGTTCTCTATTGTAGCATATATTAGCCAA
Organism: Pangasius sanitwongsei; assembly: GCA_037576675.1. Taxonomy (NCBI): domain Eukaryota; kingdom Metazoa; phylum Chordata; class Actinopteri; order Siluriformes; family Pangasiidae; genus Pangasius; species Pangasius sanitwongsei. The sequence goes on from CM075028.1 coordinate 16,589,133, forward strand.
AAGATACAAGTACCCCTCATTCTAGAGCCAAAAGTCCAAGAACAGCTGTGTCCAATCTTATCCACAAAGGGCCAGTGTGGGCGCAGGTTTTCATTCCAATCAAGCTGAAGCCGCACCTAATTCCACCTGTTTAATCAAGTGACCTTAGCTTTGAATAGACACAGGTGTGGCTTCTGCTTGGTTGGAATGAAAACCTGAACCCACACCGGCTCTTTACGGATAAGATTGGACACCCCTGTCCAAGATCAAGCACCTTCTATATGGTCAGAGTCAAATCAAACATCCAGGGACTGGAGACAGCTCATTGTGTTTCAGTCTGGATAAGTCTGTTTGTTGTTCCGTGTTGTAGAGCGTCTCATGGGTTAAAGCTAGGGGTATGCTTATAGCAGGACTTGGATCAGGTCCAGCTACACCCCTAGATTTTGGTTTTGCAGTGAAGACTAACTCAAAAGCCACTCTAACAGAACAAAATTTCTAAAATACGGCATAATGCACTTTATTACCTTTGTCATCTGTGACCTTTAAAACAAATTTTCACTGGTGGTTAATGATTAATATTGGTCTTACTGTGCTCTGCTAATTTTCTTTGCTTAACAGCATTTCCTGCTAAAAACGATAGTGAGGTAAAATGGAAATGCTAATCTGAAACAAGCTTATCATAAATTGTTTACATTTATGGTTTTTGTATAAATTATATTAAACATTGAATTCTGATGACCCATGCAAAAGAAACCTCAATGAGAGAAAAAAGATAGGGGTGAGTTTGCACACCCGTATGGTCATGAAAGGCAAATCCGTATTGCCTCAGGAATAGGTCACAATCTGAAAATAGTGGAACATGACTTGATAAAACAAAGAGAACCAAGTGCTATGTATGTATCATCGCATTATTCAAAAGCGTTGTAGTCTTGTTGTGGAAATTTCAAATTATCGTAATGAGGTTCCATTTTTCGGAGAAGCTGAGAACATAACGAGGGACAGTGAGTAAAACACAAATGTATAATACTGAATTCCATATGAGATGTTGCTGAGGTACATTTATGTTTAAACAGCTGACCAGTGATAACACTTCCAGATCAACAGTGATTTTGGAAACTAGAATATATCACTGATGCAAAACCTGATAAATGGTTAGGTGGCTATTGTATGTCACTAATTTCCCCTCTCATTTATGGGAATTATGTCATGTGCTTTAGTTTGTGTAGCTGTGAGCCTTTGTTTTTTGTTTCAGTCCTGTTTACGCCCTGTCTGATCATTGTCTTTTTCCCCACATGTGCTCACCTGTTCCATGTTAAGACCTAAATGAGTTATAAGTCAGATTATTCTCTGATTTTTTTTGTATTTAAAGGATGTCTTGTTGACTGTTATGTTTCCAAGCCTGGTTTTCTGCTGCTGTGTTTCCTACTGTTCACCCTTGCTTGTGTTTTCGTTGCTGATATGGATTATCCCTCTTTAATGTTGTCTGCCTTCCTGAACCACATGTTACATTGGAATTTGAAAGTTTCACACTGGAACATTATAAAAGGCCTAGAAACTGAGGGATCTTGGAAATTAGAAATTAGACAAAGGAATTAGGAAACCAGAAAACTAATATTTGTGACGTGGAAATGTATAAATAGACTTCAGTGCAACAAAACAGATAGTTAGGAGGCTAACTAGCAAGGTAGTCAGCTTTTTGAATTTTCCTGCTACACATACCTTGTGTTGCAAGTGGATGCACTTCCAGGTCATTAGGGGAAGTTGAAAAGGGTCTATGGAAAGTTTGATCTTGTCTACTCGGGGTAGGTTCTGCTCCCTTACCTGGATGGAGCATGCCATCCTCTTCCGAGAAATCATATATTGATTTGTTGATAAATATTAGACACGCATATTATATCTCCGTCTTGGCAGCAGTATCTTTTACCCGGGTAGCATTGTGGTCTATTTTGATGGTATATATATTTAACCACAGGAACTATGTATAAGGTAGAAGTTTATGTATCTCAGGGTCGTATTTACAAGTGATGGGAAGAGGGAGCGTGGGACTGACCACAGGGTTTGATACGATGATGGCAGGTGGCCGGACCACAGTAGTAGCTAAAACAATGAGATGGTGGATATTAGTGAGCAAAACAAGTTCAAAAGAAGTTCACTTCTACAGGGTGGGTGATTGCATGATAAGGTGTGGATATCAGCAGTCCAGAAGCACCACTGTTCTCCTCACTGGGCTCCTCAGTTCTCCCTGTTTAAAACCAAGCTTTTTTGTGATCTCAAATCAACATTTCATCATTTATGTCAGCTCAGAATTGTTCAGCATTGTTGGTTGGGCTTAATTATTTTGATAAATAGTATAGCAACACAGTGGTAGATTCCCTGTTTGTTTTAGTAACTCATCCTAGCTAGAGTTTCTGACCTGGGATCTCCCCAGGAACCAACAGGAGGATCTGGATGTGGTGTTCCTTGTTCAAGACCAAACATTGTTTTAGTAACTTAACCTCAAGTTTTGCTAGTGTCCTCCTGGTGTTTTTCTAATGCTCTATCACTGAAGTCTTTTGAAGCCTCAGAGGTGTGTCCACTTGCAGCACAAGGGAAGTGTATCAGAGAGCGTATTTTGACCAGTTGGATAATTAATGTACTATCCAGTGTCCTTCTTCTAAAGTCTGTCCATATGGAGGCCATCTTGGCGATGCTCCCAGTCAGATATTTTATGCCATACAAGACCAGAGTCCTTTCTACTTGAACGTGAATAGACACCTATACCAGAAACACACTGACACAGACTTGCAGTGGCTGTTAAAATGTGACAATATTGGACAGAAAATTGTAGTTCTTGAGGTAGCTCCAGCTACTTCACATGCACATCTCTCTATATTCCTCTATATAGGATGTTAAAGATACATAGAACACACTTAGCTCAACACAGAGGTGAACAATAAGCCGTCTGTGCTTGTTTTATCGTACTGACTGCGAGATAATTTTTTTTTATTATGTCATAAAAAACAGCACAGCAAGCACCTGCTCTCACTGACACAGTCCTAAACCGATTAGCCAAATAATCCATGTTATATTTGACCGAATAATCGATTACTGCAGCCCTAGTGATAGTGCATGTGCATTTGTGTGTGTGTGTGTGTGTATATGTGTGTGTTTGTGTGTGTGTGTGTGTGTGTGCGTACGCTCTCTGTGGCGCCACGGTGTCTCTCCTCTGTTTGTGCTGCTGCTGCTTCCTAGAAGAGCAAATCAATTTCCACTCGCTTGCTCTCTCCCATTACACACATGCGTGCACACACACACACACACACACACATACACACACTCTGAGAGCTCACTATCTTCCTTTAAACACTCAGTAAAGAGTGATGAGGAGCAAGAGAGAGAGCGAGGAGAGGAAGAGCGATCCAGTTCTCCCAATTATAACGCTCGAGTTGGTGCTGTGACTTATAGAGCAAGCCGAGGTGTGTAGCGTATAATAACATGCACGTCATCACCCCGTGGGGTGTATCAGCAATGTGCGAACTCAGCATTAACAGAAAATCCATATAAAAATCTCATAGAGCAGCTAGCATAAATTAGCATCATGGTAGCTGCAGTGATTGGACAAACAGATTGGACAAATCTGAACCCTGATCAGATTTTAAGCACAGACGTTTATACTTGTAGCCAAATGAATCTCGGATTAGCAAGACTGAAATCTGATAGCTGTAACTGCACTATAATGCAGATCAGCGCATTGCATTCAAACACTTCCACAGTCCCTCTCTCTGTTGTTTTATTAAAAAGATGTCAAAACGTGTGATTTTTATTCCAGTAACGTTTCATCTCGCTAACTTCAGCATTCATGTAGCATGTGTGCCGCCTCGTCTCGTTCACTGTCTCTCTCTCTCTCTCTCTCTCTCTGTCTCTGTCTTTCTGTCTCTCTCTTTCTCTCTCTGTCTTTCTCTCTCTCTCGCTCTGTCTTTCTTTCTCTGTCTCTCTCTCTCTGTCTCTCTCTGTCTTTCTCTCTTTCTCTCTCTGTCTCTCTCTCTGTCTTTCTGTCTCTCTCTCTTTCTCTCTGTCTTTCTCTCTTTCTCTCTCTCTCTCTGTCTCTCTCTCTCGCTCTGTCTTTCTCTGTCTCTCTCTCTGTCTTTCTCTCTTTCTCTCTCTGTCTCTCTCTTTCTCCCTCTCTCTCTCTGTCTCTCGCTCTCTCTCTCTCTCTGTCTCTCTGTCTCTCTCTCTTTCTCCCTCTCTTTCTCTCTCTGTCTCACTCTCTCTCTCTGTCTCTCTGTCTCACTCTCTTTCTCTCTTTCTCTCTCTCTGTCTCTGTCTCTCTTTTCGTATTTCTCTCTTTCTCTCTCTCTGTCTCTGCCTCTCTGTCTCTCTCTCTTTTTATCCCTCTTTCTCTCTCTCTGTATTTCTCTCTCTCTCTCTGCATCTGTCTCTCTCTCAGGTGTAATAATCGTACTCAGTGTGTGGTTGTTGCCGGAGCTGATGTGTTTCCTGACCCCTGCCCCGGAACATATAAATACCTGGAAATCCAGTATGAGTGTGTGCCATACAGTAAGTTAACACACACACACACACACACACACATAGAATTGCAGGTGCTTGGTGTCACACAAAAAAACCCCAAAAACCCACACGTATACAAAATGTGATCATGTGCTACATGCTCTCTCTCTCTCTCTCTCTCACACACACACACACACACACACATTTTCAGCAATCTTTCCTCCTTCAACCAGTATACCATCCATCCCCTTGCTTCTCCTTCTCTTCTCTTCTGTTCTATTCTATTCTCTCTCTTCTACATACCTGTACACCTACTGTTGTCTCGTCTCCTTTCTTTTTACCTTCATTTCTCTCTTCTATTTTGCTCCTCTCTTCTGTTATTAATCCTTTTCTCTTTCCTTTCTTGTTTTTTCTGTTTTCTGCTTTTTGTTCTTTTCTTTTTCATCATGCCTATTATTGTCTCTTCTTGTTTCTTTTTTTTAATATCTCTTCTCTCTTTTCTTCCTTTCTTCTCTTCTTTCACCCCTTCTTTTTTTTACCTCTCCCTTCATCACCTGATGCCCTCTCCTCCCTTCCCTCCTCCCCTCCGTCCCTGGCTCCACCCCCTCCCTCTCTCCACTCCTCCACTGGGTGTGAATGGTTTTGGGCACTTGGGTCTGATCCTTTTCTCCTTCCGTAGGGGGCACTCTGGAGTACCTGAACCTTTTCCTCTTTTATTTTCCTCTAATACAGTTCTGTCTGTTCTTCCCGTCCTCCAGGAGCAGGAGCTGTTTTCAGATATGATGATGCAGTCGTTCATTCATTCTTCATTCTGTTCTGCATTTCTCTCCTACGCATTTCGTTACAGCGTTCACAAGCAATACATTAATGTCTTATTTCTAACAAGAAATCTCCCCCAGCTCACAGGTTCAGTGATTCAGTCCTGCATTAACCCTTGCTTTTGAGTTTTCAGGCCCCCCTACTGCAGAGTCTAATGGTACGACCCAGTGTCATCCGCCATTTTCATTCCGCTCTCTGTTTCAGCAGATTGTGGCTTAGTGATTACTCAAGTGTGTGTGTGTTCCTGTTCAGTCTAAAAAGATCAGTGTTTGTGACAACTTCTCAGTTTCCCCAGGAGTGAACACACATCTCGTGTGTGTGTGTGTGTGTGTGTGTGTGTGTGCGCGTGTGTCATACTTGATTAATGTCCCTGTTGTAAGGCTGACATGAGTTTCCCCTTGTGTGTGTGTGTGTGTCCTCACAAATCGGCCTTGGTGAGAGACGTTGACATGACGATTCCTTGCGTCCTTGCGCATGCGTGTGTGTTCAAGCGAATGTGTTGCCATGGAGACAGCTTTATCATAACAGCCGACCACGCTTAACGATCAGGTTGAACTAGACATGTACTGATAATCGGTTATCCGATACGTCACCATTTTTTAATGTTTCTTCATGTAATTTATTTCATGCATTGTATATAAATGCATTGACTGGTCAGAAAGTTTTTAGGAAACACGTTTTTTTTTTTTTTTACACTATTTCTGCTGTAGTGGTATCTTACATTTGGTAGTTTCTTTGCTTTTTTGTTTTACATTTATAAGTGATGTTAAGAAAATAGTGAGACAGAAGTCCACCATGATGACTCTACATAATAATTTAGCATTACAAAGCGCTGACACTGGAGACTCCTTCCATAAACATCTCCTGACAGAAAGCATCACCAGATCAACGATTCCACATTTTTAATCTGTTTATGCCGAGCGTCCGCAGAATAAGTCCCTGGGAATGAGCTGTTACTATAGAAACGATAACGGATTATAACGAGCAGTTGGTCAGAGTTGCTGTTACACCTTCTGACCAGTCAGAACCCAGAGGTGTCAAAGACTCCTGTTCACCGGGAGATAGTGAAAGTGAGTTTGAAAAACCCGCCAGAAAGCGCTGATTCAGAAACTGATAAATATCAGCTCATGCCTAATAATGCTCATTGGATAACTTCTGGGTTTTTTTTTTTTTTATGTTTCATCATCATTATCATCATCATCATCATCATTAGCTTTGCCGTTTTTCTCTCGTTTCTCCATGTCTAGCACTTACCAGCAGCCCCAGGCGGGAGGATGAGTGGAAGGATGGATGGATGCATGGACAGATGGAGGGAGGGGAGGGGTGGAGGGATGGAGAGAGAACAGGGGTGATGCAGGATGTCAGAATGGGGACATTTTTGTTCTAACAATCTCAAAAAAATTCAGTCGTTTATACTACAGAAAGGCAATATTTTGAGTCTGTAGCTTCCCTCTTCCCTCCCTCCCTTCATACCCATTCGTTTGAACCCTGCCCCTCCTTCTATTTTCTCTCTCTCTCTCTCTCTCTCTGCCTATTTCTGTCTCTCTCGCCCACTCTCCTCTACCCAACATGGCTAACGTTGAACGAAATTCCACTTGATCTTTAAAGCTTGAAAGAAAATCAGAAGACTGCTGTGTGAACTGAAATCTCTCTTTCTTTTTTCTCCTCCGTCTTCTCTTGCTTCTCTTTCTTCTCTGCCAACTTTTGTCCCTCTTTCCTTCCTTCCTTCTCTCTATTTATCTCCGACGCTTGAGTAGAAGTGGACCAAAAAGGTAAAGACCGTGTTAACGCCGCAGTTTCTCCCCCTCCCTCCCTCATTCTTCCTCTCTTTCTCTCTATCCTTCGTTCTGCAAATCCTTGGCCCCTGTGATGTGGTCCGGTTTGATGTAACCTCTTTCTTCTTCATTCTCTCTTTCTCTCAGCGAGCCAAAAAAAACGCACACACACACTCTCTATCTCTCACACACTCTTATACACAGTCTCTCATCTATCTCTGTCTATCTGTTCATCCATGCACCCACCCACACACACCCGCACCCACACACACACCCACACACATTTCTTTGCTGTTAATTTCATTTGCTTGCTGTGTTCAATTTGGACTTCTCAGATCCAAGCGAAACCTCCTTCCTCCTCCTACTCTTTCTCCTCCTCTTCTTCATCCTTCTTTCCTCCACTTGTTTGTTCATCCGTTTATCCCTTTGCTTCCTTCAGGGCAGACCTGTTGTTTCATTTCTGCCATTTTACCAACAAACTCCTTCTCTTTTGTAGTATCAGTATTGAATGAAGTGTTCCTGACGTGGTTCAGCCCTGTTGTATATTTGTGTGTATGAGTATGTGTGCGTGTGTGTGAGCGTGTGTGTGTGTGTGTGTGTGTGATACCTTGAGTTGACCAACCAAAGTTGGGAGTCAGTGACTGACACCTCCCTCAGCCAATAGCATCCCTCTTCGTGAACTAACCCACATTTCATTGGCTCCAAAGGAAGTTCCTGTTATGTAGCCCCGCCCCCTTTTTTGTCTACCTCAACTAACCTTGTAGCAAGTCTATCTATCTATCTATCTTTCTATCTATCTATCTATTTATCTATCTATCTATCTATCTTACATGCACTCAGTCTCACTCACACTGTAAGTCTGCTGCTTTAATCATGTTTCTCTCCTTCACGCAAACAGGCATCAACACACACCAACGTCCAACTAGTGATGAAAGATGAATGTGTGTGTGAGAATGAGCAAGAGAGAAAGAGAGAGAGAACACTGTATGTTAAATCTGTACCTCAAGTATTCTAATAATCTCACCAATATTTCTCTTCATTTCTTTCCATCCTGTCTTTCTTTTTTCTTTCTTTCTTTTGTCATCTCGTTCTCTCCCCAGTCTTTGTGTGTCCGGGCACTCTGATTGGTGTTTTGGAGGCGAGTTTGGTGCGGGAGGCGGAGCATCAGTCGGGGGCATGGTGTAAAGACCCCTTGCAGGCAGCTGATAGGTTGTATGTAATGCCGTGGACTCCATACCGCACAGACACGCTGTACGAGTATGCGTCCTGGAATGACTATCGACAAAGTCGAGTCACCACTACCTATAAGTGAGTGTGTGTGCTCTCAGGTTCATTAGTGATACAAAGACATTAACATCTTCCAAACAAGTGAAGAGAGAGCTACAAACATCAAGATATATAATAAAGAAAGATTTTGCTGTGCTGGGTAATTGGGCAATAATTTCTAAATAAAGGCATTATGGCTGTGTGCTGTTCTCAGGTTGCCGAGTCGAGTGGATGGCACCGGGTTCGTGGTGTATGATGGCGCTGTGTTCTACAATAAAGAACGAACTCGGAACATTGTTAAATATGACCTGCGGACCCGCATCAAGAGTGGAGAGGCCATCGTTACCAATGCCAACTACCATGACACATCACCATACCGCTGGGGAGGGAAGTCAGACATTGACCTTGCTGTTGATGAACATGGCCTGTGGGTCATCTATGCCACAGAAGAGAACAATGGACGAATAGTCCTCAGCCAGGTTAGAGACAGAAAGAGAGATGGGGAAAGACAGATTCTATAAATCCCTGATGTATTTGCACCAGCAAGACCATGATTGCTGCACAAACCAGACCAAGCTAGTTGTGCCAGCAAGACGATGCTAACTACCCAAGCAAGACCATGCTAGTTGCATAAACAGGTCCATTCTAGTTGCATCTGCAAGACCGTGCTTGTTGTCCCAGCAAGATCATGGTAGTGACATCAGCAGGCCCATGAAAGACCATGCTAGTTGGCCCAGCAAGACCATCATCATGCCCATGCAATTTACACCTGCAAGACCATGCTAGTTTTCCCGAGCAATACTCTGCTAGTTACATCAGCAGGTCATGCTAGTTCCACCAGGAAGACTACTGCAGTTTCATCAGCAAGACCATGCTTCTTATACCAGTAGACTATTCTAGTTGCACAAACAAGATTATGCTAGCTACACCATTGAGAGCATACCGGATACACCAGCCATGACCATGACTATGTTAGTTCAGTGAGAAAGACCATGCAAGTTGCACCAGCAAGACCATATTAGTTACCTCATGCTAGTTACCTCAGCAAAACCATGCTAGTTTCCCAGAAAGGCTATTGCAGTTGTGTCAGCAAGACCATAATTATTGTATGAGACTAGATTAGCACCAGTGAGTCTATGCTAGTTACATGATTGAGATCATACTAGTTACATCAGCAATGACATCGAAGTTGCACCAGCACGATCTTGGTAATTAAAAATAAGCAATATACCATCTCTAACTTATATGTGGCATCTAGGACAGGCTTGGAATTCATTTTTTTACCACAGTATTGACATTTAAGTGTATTAATTTGGCAGATTCTTTTATCCAAAGCAACTAACATTTGAGATAGCTTACAGATGAGAGTTGCTCAATGCATATTTGCCCCCCTCTGTTCTCTATTCTGATTAGACATGTTTCATGTTATATTCTAACTATTTTGTTCATGCCCTATATTGTGCAGGTGAACCCATACACGCTGCGTTTTGAAGGCACATGGCAGACAGGCTTTGAGAAGCGTATGGCATCGAACGCATTTGTGGCATGCGGCATCCTGTATGCTGTTCGCTCCGTCTACCAGGATGATGACAGCGAAGCGGGTGGGGATTTTATCCTCTATGCCTATGACACACGGCGAGAAAGGGCTGAGTCTGTAAGCATCGCTTTTCCCAACCCATACCAACACATCTCCTCTATCAGCTACAACCCTCGAGACAATCAGCTGTACGTGTGGAACAACTACAATGTCCTGCGCTACCCTCTGGAGTTCAGACCCCCACAACCCACTGCAGGTGAGAGACAGCAAGAGAGCATTTTTATTTTTGCATTTCTGATGCTTTGACAATATTCAGGTAAAATGTTTTAAATATAGGTAGCTGGCTACCAGCAGCTGTCATTTAGATAGCTAGCTAGCTTGCAGATTTGTTACTATCACTCTATAAACTGAAGTTTTTATTTCTTTCTCTGTTTCTCTCAGATCCTCTCTCCACACCACTCCTGTCCTCTACCACCGCACTCTCTCCTGTCTCCTCCACAGTATTTCTGGGCTTCAGTCCAAGCCCCCCTCTCTCAGTGACATTTAACCCAGCTGGTTCAAAAAATCGTGGCCGGCCCATCACAGCCTCAGTGCCTGTGACATTGCGCCCACCACGCCAGCCTCAAGGCCGCACACCTATGTGTGAGGAAAGAGTGAGCCGTGGTGTGCAGTGGCCCCAAACACCCCATGGAGAGATTGTCCAGAGACCCTGCCCAAAAGGATCACTCGGTAAGTGCATGTGTGTCCATGATACACATCTTTCAAGTGAGTCCAAGAGAAATAATATCCCAAATGTACAGGTTTATGAACAACAACCTAAATACATTGAAAGTAGTAAAGCTTGTGGGAAGCAGGCATACTTGGCACTAGAAATAACTAACAGAGAATAGCAATAACTGAGAAGTGAAGGATCAAGTTAAAGAAGTGGCTACAACTCAGTGAAGATATCTCTACAATACCAAAAGGCAAGACGGATATGCAGAAGCTGTATACGACAGTAAACTTGGGATTTGAGAGGGTTGTGAAAGAATAAATGTAGAGCAGTATGTTGTAAATCACCAACATCAGGTAGATGTGGCAAGGATTGCTGACCCTGAAGCACCACTTTAAGGTGGTGAGGCAGGACAAGTGAGAGACATTATCCTCAAGAGCAAGATAGAAAGCCTCAGTTTGTCCTCAGAAACAAGCTAATTACCCTCTCCAGAGTCGAATGGTACAGGAGGCAAGCAGAGAGAACTTCAGGAAATGGAGTGCATTTATTCCTGGCCAATTTCGGTTCAACAAACAGCTGTTTGGATAGAAGCAGTGGCCATTTTACTTCAGTTTAACCCCACACCCCTGGGGGGCACTGATCATTATCTCCAATAGATGAATTCAGTATTGCGGAGACCAGCTGGAAGGCAGTCTAGGGGTTGGTCCAGATTGCCTGAGCAATCTCCTTACTTGAATCCAGTAAAGTGCCTGCTAATACAGTATCTACAGAGAGTACCCAGAGCTTGTATACCAGCTGTGAAGATCCTGAAGGTGATCTTTAAATGAGGGAAGGTTGCCCAGATAGGTAGGAGGAGAACTTCCATGGCATCTATTTGAATAAGAAGGCATTTTTAGTGTTCTGTCCTGTTGTCTGATGTAGCTACTAAGGAATACTTATATTACCACAATGTTCAGAGAGGGAGTACTCAGGCAACACTACCCTGGCAAGTTGGTGAAAGTAGTGTTAGATTTACATCATATCACAGGTAAGATAAATATCTGATTGTGGAGTAACAGACCAGGCTCAGTGAGGACCCAAGAATACAGAGCTGAAATCACAAATCAGATCAGATTTGTTAACCAAGTATGAGTAATCACAGTACAATCAGGCCAAAGGACAATCCAAAGAGTAAACAAGAGATCAGGCGGAGGGTCAGAGACAGTGGAATAACAAGGCTCAGAACTCACACAACTCACACAACACAAGGAGTCAGGAAGTGATCCGGATATGATCGGCAGAGGTCTTGACAATACTCTGGAGACCATCACCTCTGTTGGCAGGGGGGTTAATGTCCTGGTTTGGTGCTACATATGGATCATTAAAACAATTTTTGGTTGACAGTCACCTCTTGGATTGCGAATTCTGACTAGCATTGGCTGCAGTAATTTCAGTTTTCCACTTGGTCCTAAGCAGGATGGTGAGTTTAAGTAAAGAACTCCTGACAAATTCAGACTCCAGCAGGTTGCTCACAGGTCCCTAGATTAGTGTCTCTAGGGCAAAGCTTCACCTATTCCCACAATCTGTGATAATTCAGTCAAAAGTCTGGTAAAGGTCATACAGTATGATATACACAGACGCAAGTCACATCTATCCTGAACACCACCCAGGAGCTAAAAATAAGACTAGTATTAATAAAAATTTTGTCTTCCTCTGGCTGTTCTATATGGTGGAATGTTTGTAACAAAAGACAAACCAAGACTAAAAGGATGGATGTGTCAGACAAGATTTTTAAACATCATCAGTTTGTAGAGGCTAGAGGCTATAATACTAGGAATCCAAGGACACATTGTTTTCTGAAAGAGGGGATGGACAGCAAAAGACGCTGCCTCACTTTTCTGCCCAAAATGGAAAGTTTATTAAAATAGTATGAATTCTTTCTCTCTTTAGGTTTAGCCTCCTACCACTGTATGGCTGATGAGGTGGTGTGGAATCCCAGAGGTCCGGACCTTAGTAATTGTACTTCACCCTGGGTCAACCAGGTTGCTCAGAAGGTCAGTCAGGGTCACAGGTCACCTCTGGGAATGTGCAAATCAATACAGTTGTTTAAGTATATATAAATGGTGTTAAATATTATTTGTTGAATTTAATAAACAATGTATACATTTAATTTAATTTTGACTATATTTTATAAATACAGTTTATATGATTAGTTAGATTCTTGCTTTCTCTAATTGTCCACCTTTATCCAAATCTAGATAAAGAGTGGGGAGAATGCAGCACATATCGCTGCCGTGCTTGTCAATCACACACGGGGACAGGTGTATGCTGGTGATGTCACTTCCTCTGTGCGTCTGATGGAGCAGCTGCTGGACATTCTGGACTTCCAGCTGCAGGCATTACGGCCTGCCAACAAGGACTCAGCCGCACGCAACTATAACAAAGTACACACAACATTCAAATACACATACAGTATACATACATGGGCACACATGCACGCGCGCACACACACACACACACACACACACAGAATGTATGTGAGAGCTCTACATGTAAAAACCTTTATTTTAAAAACATTTCATTCTATTGCAGCTTCAGAAGAGAGAGAGAACCTGCAGAGCATTTATTCAGGTAACACTTTTATAGCAACAGTAACAGCAGAAATGAGTGATATGGTCTAAAAATAATATCACAGTATTTCCTGTCATTTTGACAGTAAAAATATTTATCACAATATATATTTTTTTTAGCTAAGAAGAATTCCTGAAAGAACATACAAGCTTTAGACTTCGAGGTTGTGCCAACCAGCAAATTGCTGTTTAGAAGAAACACTATCCCTGCTAATATCAGAACAGTCACTAAAATAGCTCTTAATTAATTTAAAAATTAAGAAATGTGTAGAGAATCAGAGAAGAGAAATAAAAACCAGAGGAAAACTACTCAAGGACCACACCGATATGAAACAGAAATTGCTGGTGTGTCTAAAACTAGCAGTTATAAGGGAAATGTTAAGCACCAACAACATTTTTAGGGAGCATAAGGAGTTCAGACAAGACAAGGGCATTGGGATGGAAATAAATAAATCTAACAAGACCATACAAGCTTTTATAGACTCATTAGCACAATAGTTGCAGGGAGAAAAAAAAACAAAATTTCTAATAATGAAATTTCAACTAAAGCAGGTTTTTTAACTGAACCCAGATTTCTAAAATAACGATTGTGCCTGTAAAATTGCGAGTACATATTTGTGCTGTATGATGTCATGATTTTGTCATGATATTCCAATATTCTGACTTTCTATTATTATGGAAATTTTGATTTCATATCTAATATGAGTAACATACAATATATCATGTATTGCCAAACCCTAAAAAGAAATTTATTTAGACAAAAAAAATATATATTTACCTTTTATTTTTGGATATACATTTGAAGAAAAAAGTACAGTGAATAAATCTATATTATAAGAAAAATGGTAAAAGGTTTAAAAAATTATATTATATATATATTATATTTCTCTATGTCTGATATTTTGTATCTCTTTCTCCTTGGGTTTGTTTATGATCTTTCTTTCTGATTGTACAGGCGATGGTGCAGACAGCAGATAATCTTTTGAGCTTGAAGGCGTTGGACTCGTGGCAGGACATGAACACGACAGATCAGTCTCACACGGCCACCATGTTGCTGGACGTGATGGAGAAAGGCTCCTTCCTACTGGCCAACAACCTCTATGAGGGGCGATTTAGTGAGCGCGCACCCAATATTGGTGAGACCCCACAGATATAAATGTAATAAAAGGCTAAATAAATGGGGCAGAACTGGCATTACAGTATGTACACCTACATAACAGTATATATATTGGAAAAAAGCTTGTTGCACTTACACTTGTATGTATTAGATCTGGAGGTATATGTCCTGAACGCGGATACGGAGATTGGAGATCTGCACTTCCCACACTCATATGACAGTGACAGCACCATCCATCTCTCTGAAGCTACAATCAAACAGTACAGCCGTAATGGTAAATCATCTCACTCTTTCCTATATTACATTTATGGCATTTGGCAGATGAGCCTCTGTCATGTTCAGAGTCATCTCTGAAAGCAAGTAGAAAGACTGGTTTAACATACGGACATGTAACAATGTATGAAATCCGATCACAAGTGGTTGCTGGAGATGCATCATAATGCCAGGTGTGAATGGCTATGAGTCTCAGCTGTTCACTTGTGATCTGATCACCCAGGACGCTTGTCAATGCCAAGTGTGAATCGGGCCCAAGAGACAAATCCAGAAACCACAACAAAGGACAAATCACATTGTAACTCACATAATATCATATATCAGCAAGGTTTCACAATGAATGAATGTTAATGAACTGTTCTTTCAGGAATAACTGCATGGCTACTCTTCACTACATTAGTGACAAAGCAATTAATAAAGTGCAAACAAATGAATGGCAGTAAAACTACTAATACAAAAACCACAACATCTTCAGTGCCACTGAAATTTATAACCCAATATGACTTGCATGCAGAGAAGACAATGATCCTTGGCTTTTGTTCCTCGGGTCATAGCACAAAGCTGCACCATTTGCTGCAACAGACACTGTGTGTCCCTCTAATCTGATAATAGAGTTTCTCATTCTCTCATGGCTGTGGAAATGTTTTGGTTTGTAGAGCGATTGAGGAAATTATATTTCCTTATCTTGACATTTTTCACTCAGAGTTCTTGAATTCTCTGTATGATTGTAGCCACTGCTGCACTGTAACAGATGATGTTCTATCATCACTTTCTTTTTATCATGTAAGAGTGCCATTCTTTTATCGTGTTTAAAAAAAGCATAAAATTAAGATGTAACGATGGCATCCATTTGTATTACAGTCCATCATGTCAGTCCAACATGTTATTGTGTGATTGAATTCGCTATGGTTTGGGTTTGCAGGTCAGGTGAAGGTGGTGTTTGCGCTTTATAAAAACCTCGGCCCTTTCCTGTCCACCCAAAATGCCACGGTGAAGACAGAAGTGGAGCTAAAGTCAGGAGGGCGGACTCTGGCTGTCAATTCCCATGTAATCTCTGCCTCCATGAATAAAGAGTCCAGCCGTGTGTTTTTGACCGAGCCGGTCAACTTCACACTCAGACACCTACAGGTACACACACCACTCTCCATTAGCCCTTAATGCAAGGTTTAAGCCCTTATAACTGTGCTAACATGGTGTTGCTGCAGCTGGAGAATCACTTTGGGCCGAACTGTTCATTCTGGAACTACTCGGAGCGCTCGATGACGGGTCAGTGGTCTTCTCAGGGTTGCAGGCTGGTATACAGCAACAACACACACACCACCTGCTCTTGCTCACATCTCACCAACTTCGCTCTGCTCATGAGCCGCCAGACCCCCACTGTGAGTTTCACACACGCAGTCAGTACTCCATTTTTCTCCATTTTTCATCCTGCTAATATATTTCTGTTTATTTCCTCCTTTTCTCTTGCTCCCTCCTTCTGTGTCTCTTCCTTGCTGTCTTTCTCAGTACACGGGTGGCGTGCAGGCTCTCATTCTGTTTGTGGTTTCCTGGGTGGGCATGGTGATTTCCCTAGTGTGTTTGGCTCTGTGTATCTCCACCTTCTGCTGCGTAAAGGCTGTGCAGAGTGAGCGCACCACCATCCACAAGAACCTGTGCCTCACACTCTTCATCTCGCAGCTCCTCTTCCTCATCGGCATGGACAGGACCCACTACACCGTAAGTAGACACAATCCCAGATCACCAAATGTGATGATTACATTAGAAGGAGATGAGCGTGGTGTTAATTCAGTGGTAACAATATTCGCATCTAAAGATGCTCAGTGAAGAGAATTAAATAGGATAATGAGAAAATGGCTGCAGATCGGGTACGAACATAAGGGACACAGATTGGGTATTGACAGAGAGAGCTTAGATATGGGAAGAACACGGGGCATAGGTGTGGCAATGACACAAGGGGGTACAGATCTTGTAATGACACAAGGGATGTAGATTTGGTAGCTAAACAGGGGATGCAAATCTAGTAATGACACAGGGGTGCAGATCTGGTAAAGACATAGGAGGCACAGATCTGCTAATGACACAGGGGGCACAGATTTGGTAATGACATGAGACAAAGATAATGACACATGGGCCAGGAGTCCGAGAGAACAGTCCGAGGCTTCTTGTGCCTCAGAGAAATCACTGTATTCTCTGTATTATCCGATTAGAGGAACTCACAGCGGCTGTTGCAGCAAGTCTCAGATTGGTAGCTGTCATATGAAAGGGGAGAACTAACTGGTGGGTGGGAATTGGCCAAGACTAAATTAGGGGGGGAAAAACCCCTTATTAACGGACGGTACTTGATGTGTGTCTATGTGTGTGTTTCTAGGTGGCATGCCCTGTGCTGGCTGCTCTGCTGCACTTCTTCCTGCTGTCTGTGTTTTGTTGGTTGTGCGTTGAAGCCGTGCAGCTCTATGTGCTGCTGGTCGAGGTGTTCGAGAGTCCGTCCTCACGCAGGAAGTACTACTACATTGCTGCCTATGGCTTTCCTACTTTGATAGTGGCCATTTCGGCCTCCATCGACTACACCGGCTACTCCAGCCCCACCACGTATGACATTCTTAATATTATGTGTATCGTTATAGTTAAGAGTTTGTGCTGATCCAAATAAACACAGTAAAGCACATTTATGTGTGTATGTGTGTGTATTAACACGTTTTGTTGTGTAGCTGCTGGCTGCGTGTGGATAACTACTTCATCTGGCTGTTTATTGGCCCTGTCTCCCTTGTTATCCTGGTAAGTTACAATGAACCAGTAACATAGCTTTGCATTAGCCAGCTAGTCATACTCCTATCTTTTCAAGTTAGCGACCACCCTCCTTAATTACACATACTGTGTAGTTTCTTATACACTGGCAAATTCACTCTGGCTCCAATATGACTGATTGGCCTCACTCACTTATCTAAAATCGTTTAATGTGGCAAGCTAGTGTTGCGAGAGGAACACTAGTTGTCTTTCTTTGTTGCATGTCACAACTCATGTTGCACCTTTGACTCTTGACCCCTAGCTGAATCTGGTAATCCTAATGGTCACAGTGCACAGGATGATCCGCCATTCTAACGTGCTCAAGCCTGACTCCAGCCGCTTCGACAACATCAAGTACGTCATTTGGGGGTTATTTGGTGGTCATAGGGTGGGGGGATGAGACTGTAATAAGAGAGACTGTATGTATGAAACCGCACCTTATCCACTACATAGAGTGTATTTTATTTTTTGTAGTCATGTATGAGGGCCGTCAACAGACTGTGAAAAAGTATTTACCCCCTCCTGATTTCCTCTATTTTGCATTTTTGTCACACTAAATGGTTTCAGATCCTCAAATGAAATGTAATATAGGACAGGAAGAACATAAGGCAACACAAAACAGATTTTTTAAAATCATTATTTCATTTATTGAAGGAAAACAGTTATGCAATACCTATATCACCTATGTGAAAAATGTCATTTCCACCCTAAACTTACTAACTGGTTGTGCCAGCTTTAGCAGCAACAACTACAATCCAAATGAATGAGGAAAATGAGAGGGAAAAAAAGAGTAGAAGGGGTGACCTCTGTGGAACAGAAAGTAGATAAGATTAGAAAGGATGAAGTCAGGAAGGCTTTGAAGAGGATGAAGAGTGGAAAGGCAGGTGGTCCTGACGACATCCCGGTGGAGGTCTGGAAGTGTCTAGGAGAGGCAGCAGTGGAATTTTTAACTAGTTTGTTTA
>CM075028.1:16607553-16643671 GCA_037576675.1 Pangasius sanitwongsei
ATATGAAGCTAGTGGGTGCAAGTGTTGAGGATGCAGAAGATAGGGATAGGTGGAGAGTGATGATTCGCTGTGGCGAATAACCCAGTTGTGAGCTTCAGGTCATGGACTGATGACCAGACATTACTGTAGATGTAACGGATCCCATGTCTTCCAAAATGTTCCGCTTTAAACTCGCCAGTCCAAAAGGCTTGGGGGTCATCAGGGTGTTTTTTGGTGAATGTGAGATAAGCCTTTATGTTCTTCTCGGTTAGCAGTGGTTTTCAGATAGCAGCTCTCCCATGAATACTATTTTTGTTCAGTCACTTTCTAATGGTGGAATCATGAATGCTGATCTTATCTGAGGCCTGCAGTTCCTTAGATGTTTGTCTAGGTTCTTTATGTAACTTAGGTGTAGATTCAACACTGCTGGCAGTAATAAAACTGGGATGTGTCTAGTCTATTGAACCCAATTATCAATTAAATTTGGTTCATTGGTTGATTGAGTAATTAAGGGGGCAAATGCTTTCTCACACTAGGTCATCTGATGTGAGAACTTTTTTATCAATAAGAGAAATGATCATTTAAAAACTTCATTTTATGTTTACTCTGTTAGTAAATTAGTGTGTTAGTAAATTGTGTTTGCAGACCTGAAACAACGGGTGACAAATATTCAAAAATAAAGAAATTAAGAAGGGGTTAAATACTTTTTCATGGCACTGTATATTGACGGGGAAATAATTCCAGGAATGCACTTCAACATACATAGTAGAACATTTGTAGGATTTGAGAGAGGATACAAGGATGCCAAGGGAAATACTCTTCTATTATCTGTTTGATTTAACTTTTTTATATTTAACGCCTAACTTTTTTCTCATTCTTTCTCACGCTGGTATCTCTCAGGTGTTGGACGGTGTGTTCAGTCACTCTGCTCTTGTTGGTGACATTAACATGGATCTTCGGCCTCCTCTTCATCAGTGAAAACAGTGCACTCATGGCCTACCTCTTCACGTCCTTTAATGCCCTGCATGGTCTGTTTATCTTCATCTTTCACTGTGCACTGCAGAAGAAGGTATATATGTTGTTTTTATAAAACTCTTTACCATCATTACGAAATATTTAGAAAAGTGGTTTCACAACTGATAATTTTATTAGCCTACCCGTAATTCAAAAAAGAAGATGACTAGCCATCTTCCTTTAGGTTGTTTCATTAATGCAGCAGATTGTGTTAAACTGCACTTAAAGATGTTTAAAGACATACTAAATCTTCAAATGCACTCACCTGGACATGCCTGCATTGATTCTGAAACTGAGAGCACACAGAGTGGAAGCTCCTTATAGCTTAATGATGGACGGAGGATGCGCTGTCTCCAGCCGCATCTGGGAGGTTTTTCCACCATGTTCATCTCCGAACTCAGTATTGCCTGAAAACAAGTCTGGATCTGCCTCTTTGACTTGGCATGTGCTGCTGATGTGACTCTAAACTAGCTATGAGGGACTCTGTAGTGACATGCAGCTCGTGACCCTGAAAGCATTCTTGGACAGAGCGCTTGTCATGACTTTGCCACAGTGCAAGGATATTATTTACATTTTATTTAGCTTTAAAGGAGGAATTACTTCGGGAGTGGGCAGGAGTTGGATTAAAAAAACAGTCTTGTGCATACTTCTCATTATTATTGTTATTATTATTGTTATTATTATTATTATTCACAATGATTTGGGTCCAGGTTCAGAAGGAGTATGCTAAATGCTTCCGTCAGTCATCCTGCTGTGGTCATGCTGCATCTGGTGGTTCTCACGGGTCCCTAAAGAGCTCTGCGCACCGTGGAAACAACCGATACTACAGCGGGGGCCAATCGAGACACAATCAAGTGCACAGACAGGTAACAGAAGTACAAGCCGGATCACTTACGTCTATGCAAGTTGCCACACAGAATGTTTAAAACCTAGAAAAATGAATGCATAGATGTGTGAGACCATCATAACCCTGGTTTGTGTGTGTGTGTTCAGAGTCGTATCCGGAGGATGTGGAATGACACAGTTCGCAGACAGACTGAGTCTTCCTTTATGGCTGACCTCAACAACACACCCACCCTCAACAGAGGTAACACATCTGTCTCTCTCTCTATTTAACTACTGACACCACTTGGAAAACTGGACATATCACCTTGACTAGGAAACTAAGCAGGGTCTCCAGTCTCCCAACTAGCCCTTTTGGCAGATCTCCAGCCTCTTTTTTCAAGTCTTTTTGTCCCATTCTCCCTTGTATCTTCTGCATCCTGTCCTACAACTCCATCAGTGTATAAATCAGACTAGAACATTTGCTTCAGTTGGTTTTGTACAAGTGATTATCACACAGATACGCTAGGCTTTGGACATGACCATGTGTGAGGCGAGACAAACTACCACACCTTCAGGAATTATGATGCAAGCTTATATTTGCATATTTTACAGGAACTATGGGTAATCATCTCCTGGCCAATCCAGTGTTGCAGACTCACTCTGGCTCCTCCCCTTATAACACGCTGTTGGCTGAAACATTTAACCCGCCCTCACCAGCCGTTTTCAACTCCACCGGTCAGTGTGTGTGTGTGTGTGCGTGTGCGTGTCCTACTTTAATATAGTCAGTTCTGAGTGATTGTATTTATATGGATTTACTCTGTCTTTTCTTTCTGTCCTTTATTTCCTATTTTATCTATCTGTACATCTTGCGCTCTCACTCTCTTTCCTTATCTGTCACTGTATCTCTCTGCATTTGTCACTTTTCCACTACTTCTCTTTCTTGCTATCTGTCTCTATTTCTGTCTCTCTGATCTGCAGGTACCTTCAGAAATTCAAGTATGGAATATCTGTTATAACATTTCTGTCCCATGTGTCTATGTTGCTGTGTCTCATCCATGCCTATCAAACACTGAACACAGTTAACACTTTCGCCTGTTGGGTAAAAAATTGTAATATGCATGATAACAGCCACATTGAAAATATTCGCTTTATAGTTGTTACCAAGATTCGTGTCTGTGTTTTACTAACTCATTTTCATAAGCTACCACATCTCCATCAAGTCCACTAACATCCTGACTTTAGCAGAAGTTAATGGAAGTTTAAAATGATACTATAACGTTGATGTGTTCACACTCAGGTCTAAAAGCCTTGCCAAGAACTGTTTCGTCTCACTTCTCACTAACATAGGTCTAAAACAGTGTGTTCTCTATGACTGAAGGCAGTAGGAACAATAAAGCCTAATGCAAATAAAGGTGTACTATAAGGTGTACTATTATATGAGTTTATATAAAGCATTAACTTTTAAGCAAGCACAATTAATATACATGATATTATAAAATACTGCTCGAACACAAATTGGTCACACTGAGCAGATCGTTGATCTGAGAGTAATCTGGTCCTAATATTCTACAAAACAAAGCTCGGACAAAGCAAATTAGTCGTGTTATAGGAGAGAGTAATGCTTACACAAGACCTAAGCAAGATTAGGATTGTCTACTTTTCCCCGTTATTCAGAATTTGTACTGTGCTCTTGTGTTTGCTCGGCTTTAACTGTGTTTTCAAAAAAATATTAAGAAAATAGTGTGTGAAGAGTGTTTAAAAAAACAGTCCTTGGTATTGCACTCAGTTTTTTGTACCCAACTATACTGATGAAACTGACTGTCGTGTGTCATTGGTGATTAATGATTAATGCTGTGTCACCTGATTGATTGCTTTTTTGTTCTGTCCTGTAGAGGGCACTCTGTCCCGCAGTCGTGAGTCCTGTGGTTTGGAGCCTGTTCGTTTGAATGGAAACTACAATAACAGCTACTCTGTGCACGGTGGAAGTTCAGACCTCCTTGGCAGTGTCGCTGTGGGAGACGTCAGCCCTGCCCTTTTGACCCCCAGAGGGGCGGAGCCTCCAGGAGGTATGAGGAGGAACCTGTCAGATGCAGCAGCACTGGAGAAGATGATTATCTCTGAGCTGGTGCAGAGCAATCTGCGTCCTGCTGCCGAACGCTACAGCAGCAACACAGATACAGAGGCGGAGCCACGGGAGTACGTAAATGCAGGGTTGGGACACAGGGAGCCGCCCCAACGTCCTCTGCCCCGCCCACCACCACCACCTCCACAGGATGAGGAGGAACCACTTTATAAGGCATTGGAGAAGCCCCGCCTTCCTGAGAAACCACGTGTTCCTGATAAACCCCACGTGCCGGAGAAGCCCCGCCTCTTGGAGCACACACAGTCAGTGTTCTATCAGAGTGAGGAGGATTCAGAAAGCTTTTCGGCTGAAATTACAGACAGCGTGGGTGGTGTTGGCCCTGACTCCTCCTCCCTGTATGCAAGAGACAGAGACTCTTCCTATCCTGACAGCAGCCCTGAGGTTTTGGGAACTGAGCCTCGTTCAGCCCTGCCCCCTGATGAATTATACTTCAGCACAGGGAGACACGCCCATGTCTCTGCCTTCTACCAGCCCCCATCACGCCGGACCAATGAGGAGGGTCGGCTGGGGCTAGACTCCTCCCACGGAGAAGGCGATGGACAGATGCAGCTGGTGACGAGTCTGTGACTAGGGCGCTGGTGACCAGGACATGGAGATCTAGGGGAGGAAGAAAGAAAAGTGATATTATCATTATCATCATCCATTACTGTAGTACAGTACTACTGCACTCTAGTTAGTAGTTTAAAAGCTGTCCTGTAAGAATATCCTTGGTGAGTGTACCATAGCCAAACCGCTAAATTTCTTCACTGGGTAATTTCAACTTTGTTTAGTTGTTGCCATTTCCCAACTGCCAACTAAACCTCTGCTTATTGCACAAAAGCTGCCAGTCCAGGAGGGTGAGTGCTAAAAGACCTCCTCTAAAATATATAAAGACAGCCAGTGCATTTTTTTTCAAACTATTCCACAGGTAATGTCATTGTCCAGTACCACTGAGTCCAGTACCAAAGGTTCCAGTAGTGTCGTTAATGATATCCCCTCAAGACTGCCATCAACAGACCCTAATGGCACTTGAGGGTGTGGCTAGCAGCACTGTTTGGTGATTCGCTCTGTATTGGTTTTGAGACCAGGCCTTGGTCAGTGGCATGAAGATCCAAATCTCTAGGGTCCAAGGTTCGATCTTAAGCTTACTGACTGTGTGGGGTTTTGCGTATTGTCCACATGGTAGTCCTCCAGTTTGCTCCTACTTTTCATCACATACAAGGTCATTTGAGGATTGGCGTCTATCAGTTGCCACTAGGTGTGAGTACAGATTTGGGATGGAATGGCCATACAGGGGGTAGTGCTGACTCAGATTTACTACCACTCAAAAAGGACAACAAATAAATTAATGAGGCTTAATCTCCTTTGTTCAGTGAGTTTGTTGGTTAACCAGATGGCATAGCAACTTATTCCATTCCAGAAATTGGTGGGAATCAAACTGGAACAGGATCCCTAAGAACCTTTTTTGCTTTTACAGTGGAAAACACAAGTACTGGTATCGCCCAACATATAGTTATGTTCTCTAGCCGATCTATTCCATGGATAAAAACATAACTGATTAAAAGAAAAGCCCTGGAAAAGCACATTTACCAAGAACCTGGTGGTGGTGAAGATGATGATGATAATGATGATGATGATAATGATGAGTAGGTGAAGAAAACAATGAAGAAAAAGATTATGATGGCTTCCTCCTCTGAGTCTCTGTCTCCTGGTCACCTCCACACCCACCCTGCCCATCTTCACTGCCATTCAACTCTCTATTTCTGTCTCTCTATACTGTATATTTGCCCATCAAATATATCCATCTGTCTGTTGTTTCACAAATTTCCGTCTCATTTTCTTGCTCAGCCTTCCTGTGTCCTCTCTGTCTCTCTCTCTCTCTCAGGGTGGAGTGTTGGATTTGCGTCTTGGTTCTTATTTGATGTATTGTTCGTTTGTTTCCTCCCCTTAAGCCCCTTTCAGAAGAATGTGACGCCTTCTCCAGAGACAACAGAACAAAAACTCTTGACATTGCCAAAAAACCTTTCTTTAAAGGGAGCACACACACACACACACACAGACTCATTTCTTGCATTCTCAGTGTTCACACTGAAAGGCCTTCCCCGGAGGTCAGGGGTCAAACGTTAGTTACTATAGTGGGGCCATGACCTTGACCAGGGATTCATAGAATGGTCTGCTTGGTTCGTTTTGCTGCAACCTGTTTGGACTTCTAGGCACCATGGACCTCAGACCTGCCCCAGGGGCCTCAACCAATCAGGTTCTTTGGTTCAGAGACAAGCAAAGCTCACAGCTCTGCCCCTTTTTCTAGACTCGACAAGGAGGCATGAGCAGTCTATTGTCATGTATCTGGTGTAAATAGCGGTAAGAGAATGAAAGATTGAGAAACTGCTTCTTGTAATATCTACAAATGTTACAAACAAAAGGAAACAAAATCACATAAAAGGATGTGTAGAAGACCTGAATGATACTCTATATCTTGCACTAGTCTCTCCCTCTGTCTCTCTCTCTCCTTCTCCATCTCTCTTTTCTATCTTCTTCTGTCTTTCCTCCCTTTTTGCTCTTCCTCTCTGAGAGGGCGACAGAAGGATGAGATTTTGTTAAAGAGATAGACAAGAAATGTGTTTTTATTAAAAAAAAATAAAACAAACTGGTGGGTTGAGAATTTTTTTTTCAATACGCCACAACCAGAGCGAGCAGATTTCTGTAAAAGTATTTTTCAACTTGAGGCAAGAGGAATAAAATGTAACTTTTCAGACAAAATAAATGGGTTGAACAAAACCAAAGGAACAACAAATTTATCAGACTGTGTCACAAACTTAAAAAATAAAACAGGAAGCCAGGATATCTGAAAGGAAATTCCACCATAGTTGGAAAAAAGTCAGTGTTTTAAACAAAATCCTCTGCATTTTTCTTGTTTGTTTAGAACCTATAGCAAAACTATTCTAAACCAGTGTACATGGCAACAGGGAGTGAATTGATCATCTGGTGTATTAAATACCTAGGAAGACTTTAGAGTTTTTAAAGGTTTCACACCCTCCACACAAATCCATTATATATAAAGAAATCAATACATTCAATACAATTTTCCTTAGATGTTTTACAAAACATGTTCCTTAGATGACTAATATTTTGTTTACTTCTCAACAAGCAAATTATACAGTTCCTGTTTTCACCTATAGCAGCTATAATCAGTCGTCACCAGCCTCTCTTTTTCACTCCCCTGAAGTTAATAAGAGAAAAAAAAAACCACAGCTTGTCATATTATTAAAAAAAAATACAAAGCATAGATTCCTCTGTCTTGAAGATTTTGGAAAACTTAAAGTCACAGCTTTACCCCTGACTGTTACAAAGCGCTGACACTGGAGACTCCTTCCATACATGTTAAAAAAACATCTTCTTCAACATATCAACAATTACATAATTTTTTTTTAATGTAGAGCATGCACCGTACCTGTCCCTGTGAATGAGCTGTTAATACAGAAATGATGGTATTAGAACAAGCATGTTACTCTCAGAGCATCTGTTATAGTATATTAATCAAAATCCAGAATTCAACAGTGCTTATGAAGCATGCTTGCTAATTTTTTGTGATTGAGTTTTAACCCATGCATTAAGCATTTTTTTTTTCTTTTTTATGTTTGCTTTCTCCATGTCTGGACACCACAGGGCAATCCTTGTGAACCTCCTCGACACGGGGCGTCTGTATAATATAATTAAAAGCAAATATAACTAATTCAATATAAACATGCATATGCACAGTGGTAGATAAGTCCCAGTCCTCATTACAAAGTTTATTCATTCCAAACCGATGTACAAAAAGATGTTTTTGTCCTGGTTGGTCCTACAGTTATCAAAAATCCACTACAGGATTTCCTAAGAAACCCTTGTTAATGTCACACTTACCAAATAATGAGATGTGTGAAAGAAAGTTAAATAAACATAGCCATGGTGGAATTACAGACAGAAAGATCTTCCACTGCAATAGTATTACAGAAGGAAATGCAGCCTGTGTTTTGGTTCAGCTGCAGCCCTGACTGTGTGGAATGGAAATTCAGCATCACTTGTGCTTCCAGATTTTAACCACTAGGTGTCAGAAATGCACTAGTAACTGACCATCACACCCATATGTGGTTCTTTGACAAACTGTTGCCTCAAAGTTGGAAGCACACAATTGTATAGAACGTCTTTGTATGCTGTAGCTTTACAGTTTCCCTTCACTGGAACTAAGAGGCTCAAACCTGCTCCAGCATGACGATGCCCCTGTGCACAAAGCGAGCTCCATGAAGACATGGTGTGTGAAGGTTGGAGTGGAAGAACTCGAGTGTCCTGCACAGAGCCCTGAGGCTCTGAGCACTGAGGACATTTGAGTTTGAGATAAAAAGATGAATATGAGACGATAGATCAGAATTTCAGCTTTCATTTCCTGATATTTACATCTAGATGTGTTAAACAACTTAAAACATGCCACCTTTGGTGGCAGACAACCGAATTTTTAGGTGAGCAAAAGTATAGGAACAGATAGTCTTAAATTAAATTAAAGTAAATAACACTTACTATTTGGTTGTAATAACTGCATCAAGCTGGTGACCCACTGACGTCACCAAACTGTTGCATTCTTCTTCTCTGATGCTTTTCCAGGCTTGTAGCCAGCTTTTTTCAGTTGTTGTTTGTTTTGGGGGGTTTCTTCCTTCATTCTCCTTTTCATGAGGTGAAATGCTGCTCAGTTGGGTTAAGGTCTAAAATCTAAAATCTTCAGTTTTTTCCCACGATGAAGTGCTTTGTTGTGTTGGTAGTGTGTTTTGGGTCGTTGTCTTGCTGCATGATGAACAATCAATCTAACAGGACACACCTGTCAGTCACAAGGTCCATTATTTCTGATCACTTGAAAAATGGGCAGGTTCAATCAAAAGGTGCCATATTCTAAGTTGTTTAACTGTTAAATGTTAAACAGTCAGGTTCTAGGTATTAGAAAGTAATTAAGGAGTGATAAGTTGGCATTTGTACCATACTTACCCAATTAATACATATATTTTTAGCACTGAGTCATTGTATGGTGGCACTGACTTTCCTAGACACATTCCTAGACTCTTAAAAACTGTTAGTTTCCAGTTGTCTGTCTTGGGGTAGGTTCTATCAACAAAACAACACACATACAGCAAAGTATTTTAATATCTGATTCCAAGCAGAATCCTCTTTTTAAATGCTAACAACCCTTAATTATGCACTGAACTCTTAAAGAACCCTTGAACACCACTGAGTATATTACATATTAATTCGGGAAGTGTGCAGTACAAACTCCACATTAGTGCTCACTATTTTTGTAATATCTAGATATCCCTGGAGGACTTGTGATTAGGCCATGGCCCTCTCACTGCTGCAGCTTGGGCTAGATTCCCAGCCAGAGAACCGACTCCAGCCAACTGTGGTTGAACATGACAGTGCAATCCCAGTGCTAGTGCCAAGCCTGGATAGACTGGGAGGATTGTGTCAGAAAAGGCATCTGGCATTAAAAAAAAAAAAAACCTGTGCCAAATTGAATATTCAGACCAGAGAGCTGCTGTGGCAACCCCTAATGAGAGCAGCTGAAAGAAGAACAACATTTTTGTAACATCTAGGACCATTTAAAATTCATCTTGATATTTGGTACAGTTTTATTTAAAAAAAAAAAAAAGGGGTCTTCCAAGGTTCATTATATATTTAAGGATTCTTACCTTACAAAATGGTTTTACTTGGAACCTGATTGGTAAACCCTTTGTTGTAGGGTCCTACGCAGAGCTTTTAAGTGAAGAACTTAGGGTTCTACATTGTAGAAAAACAGTCCGGTCTGTTGAACCCATCCACGGTCCACTGATGGAGACCTGAGTGCAAAACTGCTCGCAGCAACCGCAGCCCCAAAGCCACCACAGCAATCGCAGTCCCAAGCCATCACAGTACAACTGCCCACATGAGATCCCCAAGCCATCTTCACGGCCCCCAAGCAGCACCATCCCCACCAATCCAAATGGTTCTTCAGGCCAGCCATGTGGGGCCACCCCCAGCAGCAGCAACCGATCTCATCTGATGAGAACTCCAATGAGAAGTAGGGCATCAGGATGGATCAGGCAGATCCGGAGAGCAGAAGAGGTCAAGATCACTGATATCTCAGGAGTAGCATGTGTAGCTCAACAGAGAGAGAGAGAGAGAGAGAGAGAGGAGAGAGAGAGGGAGAGATTGTTAGGTAAGCTTTTGTCCCGTAATGGTTAAAGACAATGTACTTTGCATGCAGGGACTCCGGCAAGACTAGCTATGACAGCATAACTAAAAGGGAGAGCCAGAAGGTAACAAAGAGCGTGGGACATAAAGCGGCCAGCGACTCCGCCGTCGACAAACCTGAGTGAACGCGGGAGGGTGACAGCATCCAAACATCCCAGTTCACCACAACATTCTATGCCTGTGAATCCCCATGATCCACCTCTTAGAGAAAAAAAGTTTAAAGATAAAACTTATGTCTCTGGCTGAACCCTTAATGGTTCTACGGACAACCACACAACAGGGTGTTTCCCAAATTACTGGCCATTATATTTTTTTAATACCTGGAACCTGTCATTTAAAATTGAGATATCTTGGTATTTGGTACACTGTTAGAAAAAAGGGTTCTGAAGGACACCTAAACCCTCCTAAAAAGGGTTTTACTTGAGGTCATTTCGGGTAGCGAAACACACTGTTTTAGGGTTCTACATACCTTCAAGGACTCTCTGGACAAACATAGAACCTATAAGAGTCTGCACGTTTTAAAGGGTGTAGGAATGTAAGAAGAGAGTGCAACCCACTTATGACTCATCTCCAGTGCTGTCTAGGAATGCAATACATCTGTGCCTGATGAATCATTAGCTCCTGTATATATAAACAATCCTCAACTTGAAACAGGAGATTATGGATTCCTGTCTGTTTGTAAGAGGGAAAGTACATGTAGATTTGGGATGTGATTGGTCAAACTGCATGATGCAATCCTGTGCTTGTGTGAGTGTCGTATCACATGGTACAAATTTAGCACTATTTAAGAAAGGGATACCACAAAGCAGTCACACATCAGACAGAAAACACAAATCATCTGCTATGCTTTTGGCACTGAAGGAACTGCTGTAAACTGGTTTGATAAAGGGATTTCATTGTGATTTATGGCCTAAAACAAAAGAATAGCATCAATGTATTTTCACAGTTCAGGTGATTCCAGAAAATACATACTTATATGTATGTACATGTACTTACATGTATATGAAAATACATGACTTATACATGCATATATACACCGATCAGCCATAACATTAAAACCACTGAAAGGTGACGTGAATAACATTGACTATCTTGTTAGAATGGTATCTGTCAAAGGTTGGGATATATTAGGCAGCAAGTGAACAGTCAGTTCTCGAAGTGAAAAAAGAAGGACTCTGTAAAAAAAAAATGGCTGTAATTCCTAAATGGTTAATGAAATAATTTTTAAACCCCTTGAATTAAAGCTGAAAGTCTACACTTCAATCACATCTTGATTGCTTCATTTCAAATCCATTGTGGTGGTGTACAGAGGCAAAATGGTATGTATGGTATGTGGTCCAAATACTTATGGACGTGACCATAGATGGATGGATGGATGGATAGTTAGATAGATGGATTATGGCTCCAGAATCCCCAGTTCAATCCTGAGCTTTTTACTGTCTCTATGTGTTCCACATGTTTTCACAAATGGGTGTGTGAATGCTGCCCTGGAATGGACTGGCATCAAATTCAGGGTGTTTTCCTAGCTCAACCCCAGTACTCCAGTGGGTAATCAATATACAGCACTTACTGAATATGAATAAATGAACTCTCTAAGGAACCGATAAGGAAAATCATGTTCTTTCGTTACTGGCTTCTGCTTCTTTCCCAGCAGAACACTTTTTCTACAGCATGTTTGACCACGTACCAGCTGGAATGTGCTCCGAGGGACTTCCAGTCACAAGAATAGTTTATGACTTGTAGATAAACAATCCCACTGTGATTGCTAACACTTGCTCTCCCTCATGTTGCATTGGACCCCCATATACACCCATTACACATTACACACCGACAAACAGTAGCTCGGACTCATAAAACACTAGCGTTGACTGATTTTCCAATCAGAAGCCTAAAAAGCCTTAGCCACTGAGCCGTCATTTAAGCCGAGTTGCTTATATGTAGTGTTTGTTGTGCTGCTGTATGAGAATCAATGCTTTTGAGTTTAGATTCCAGACACGAAACACAGCTGTAGCTTTTAGCAAAGTAAAAACGTGCCAAAATTGTAACATGTGGCCATGATTGGGGAGTTGGAAACAATATTTATCAGTTTTGCCAACCTATAATATGATATGGTGCTTCATTTTAGCAGTCCATTTGTTATTTGATGTATACATATCAACAACAATAGATAGAAAGACAGAGACAAGGATACAGGTTGAGACAGAGAGAAAGTAACAGAAAGAGAGAGAGAGAGGCAGAGATGTGACTGGGACGACATGATCTAAGAATGTAAAACAGCAGCGTAAGTGATTGAGGAGCTATTAGCTCCATTATACATTATGTGATTGGCTCTCGGGTGTACTGTAGTTGTCTGTCTGTCTATCTGCATGTCTGTGAGAAGTATGTGACTGTGGGATGTGATTAGTCAAGCTGCATGATGTGATCATGTGTTTGTACCTGTGACGTATCACACAGAATAAATTTAGCAGTATTTAAAATGGACACAAGAAGACAACCATAAACTAGTCAAGATGTTTTTGCTGCTGAATGACACTCCCAAGTTTCAGTTGTTACATCATTAAATTTGTGTAGCTGCAGGGATTTTCCCAGCGATTTATAAACAAAAACTGAAAGTATCTGTCTCTGTTTTTATTCATTGTTAACATGCTTTGGAAAATGGATTATGGGTAAAGCTCAGAAATTTACAAATGAGGAACAGCGACAGAAACTGTGTGAATTCCTTCAACACGTGTATCCGTAAAGTGAAGGCCCGTTATGGAACATTAGGGAATGTTTCTGGCTCATTATGTCTTCCAGAAACACTTTGAGACGTGTTTGTCTGGGCTTTACACCATCCACTTGGCACAACTGTGTCTGAGGGTAAATGAAGTGCTACTGTAACAAAGTAAATATTTATATGTTCAAACTCTCAAGTTAAATTGGGCTCAAACGTATTAAAACAAACACAGCGAAAAAATCTTACTTTTTTCTGTCTAACTGTATATTGATCTGTGTTCCTTGCCTTAAATACTATTGCAAACTGTGCTGATGATCTCACTGGTAAGTGTGTTGAAGGAAGAGTTGCAATCATGGGGTATCAAGTTTGTTCTGATTAACCGTATTGCATTACTGCAATGATAGATGTGGCAATGTGATTGTTTGAGCTGTGTGATGCAACCCTGAGCCAAAGACGTCTCTCAAGCTAAACAACTGCGTATTATTTAAGACAGGATATGACACACACACACACACACACACACACACACGTTTATACATGCACACAGAGTGTGTATTTTTGGGAAAAATGGAATTAACAGTAAGTGTACAGTTGAGTGCAAATATTTACACCCCCATGGTTTTTGGCATGAAATAGATAAGTTATAAAGGTGAAGGTTGGGCACAGAGAATAGTTATATTATAGAATATATTAACCATTAAACACTATTTAACCCTTTTTTGTTACTTGTGACAATGAATGATCTGTGAAACCAAACACACTAAATGTGTTGTTGGTAAAATGAGACTCACGGTGTCCGTTTGATTAGTTTCTGTTTTTTATGAACCTAAAAACTGATGTTTTATGAGTTGCGACCAGACAGACAGCTACAGTATATCGTTTTAAAAAGCAGCTAAAGACATTTTAATGCACTCTATTTTTATGACTTCTTCTTTTATTTTTTTATTTATTAGATGATTTTATTATCTCTTGTATTGTCTTTTTAATTGTGAAACACTTTGAGCTACATTTTTTTACGTATGAATGGTTCTATAAAAAAAAGTATTTAAATGTATTATAAAAATGTCGTTTCTTTGGCTTTGGGGTGTGTAAACTTTTGCACTCAACTCTATCCATCTATTTAATTTTCTTTCTTTCTTTCCAGTAGTATTGCATAGTGCGGTGATGATGTTCCTGGTAAATGTGTGCTGTGGAAATAGGCTTCAATTGCCTCACTGTGATGATGGATGTGTCAGGTGATTGGCTGACTTATATATTAATTATAATTATAATATATATATATATAGCAATTGTGTAATAATTGTATAATAAAGATGGTGGTGTATGATTGAGGTGTATGATGCCATTTTGAATCAGGGGATATCCCTTAAAATGGATATCTCTCTCTCTCTCACACACACACACACACACACACACACTGACACATGTTGACACACAGTGAGTTAAAATTAGCAACAGCAACTGAAGTATTTTGCCTCACTTACTTATTCCATGGAGGAGTGTGCCAGGCCTGAACACACCCAGCTGCTCTGTCAGCTACTCCGCTTTTACACAATAGGGAACTAAAACTCTGTGTGTGTGAAAACCCAGGGGACACATGATTGCACACACTCAGCATCAGCTGACCTGCGAGTGCTTCCCTGAACTTATGAGAATAATATGCCAGTAAAGAGACAGAGAGAGGAGAAGAAAGATAGAGAGAGAGAGAGAGAGAGAGAGAGAAGTGTAAGAGAGGCAGACAGACAAGGAGAGCAAGACAGCGAGAAACAGACAGAGGGAAACAGAGGAAGTCAGAGAGAGAGAGAGAGAGAGCGACAGAAGTGTAAGAGAGGCAAAGAGACAGACAAAGAGAGAAAGACAGCGAGAAACGGGGGGGCAGAGAAAGTCAGAGAGAGAGAGAGAGAGAAGTGTAAGAGAGGCAGACAGACAAGGAGAGCAAGACAGCAGGAAACAGAGAAAGATAGACAGAGTGAGAGAAACAGAGAGAGACAGAGAAAGTCAGAGAGAGACAGAGAAAGATAGACAGAGTGAGAGAAACCGAGAGAGACAGAGAAAGTCAGAGAGAGAGAGAAAGAAAGAGAGAGAGACAAAGTGAGAGGGACGCACTGAACAAAATTGCACGTACACTTTACGCAAATATTTGAGGCAACAATTTTGCCTGATTTAGTAAGTAATATCTGCAATGCGCATCGCTGGAGCTGCACATTAAACAGAGAGAGCACCAGCACAAGTCTATTGCTGGTGCTGATGTTGCAGAAATCCAGCTGTGGTGGAAATAAACACTCTTACAGTCACGTCTCTGAAGTAGCCACTAAGTATTTAAATAAACACATTAATGCTAGCGCTCACATTATTAATGTACATACCATATCATATCATATTTCTCATATCACACTGTATGTATATTGCTCATAAAGCATGTGTGCTTTATGACTAATATTACTACTTACATCAATAGGCTAATGAGCAATAGATTACTAGCTAGATGTGACTAACAGCCACTATTTTACAGTGGCTCATCTGTGATCGACTCTTAGTTTTAGCATAAATCTGAGCAGTGATGCAACAGGAAAGGTTGCTATGCTAATTAGCTGCTAAGCAAACTCAGTTGCAAGTGAAACAACTGCAATTAGCATTAACCAGCAAGTTTGTGTTAGCTTAGCCACAATTGAGTTAGCATTAATTGGCCTTCGCAAATGAACTGAAACTGTATTTTTGCCACAGAGGCTTCCTTTAAATATCACACTTTTGAAAACCACATCCTGTCAGTGTCCAGTGTGCCAAAAAAATAAAAAAAATTCAACTGAAAAACTGAACCAGACAGAACCGGTTTCCTTCAGCACGCGCTGTGATTAATGCACGTCCGCATGACTGTAATTTAATTGTGCACATTTTATGAGGCTTTTACATGTGGTAGATTTTATTGAAATGTTGTACTACATAATATGCACAATGTTAAGTAAAATCGAATCGCTTTTCTCAGTGTGACACGGTTCTGTGTTTGTGTAGGCGTGAGGAAGTGGAAGTCAGGCTTGGGACAAAAGGGTTTTTATTGTCGCTTTTCAGTGCTTTCTGTCCTACGGTCTCACCCCGAGACCCACCGACATAAACACATAAAAACACACAGTACAGTTCAGTTCAGTTCTCTCTTTCTTTCTCTCTCTTGTGGTTCTCTTCTATCCTTTATTTCTTCGCTGCTGCTCACTGAAACACAGAGCCCTGGTTAATCAATCATCCACAGGTGCAGGCTCATCCTGCCTACTCACGCTCCTGACTCCGCCCTCTGTTTACAAACCGGCACTCAACCACGCCCCCACCGCCACACTGAAGTGTTTTTTACTGTAGAACATTAGGTAACTGGTGTGGATTTTACCCCAAAATCACAGACTGCAGTTGAGAATTATTTTAAGTTATGTAATTCATGTGTATTATATTTATCACCTCCAGAAATAATTTCTCCAGTGGAGAGAAAGAGAGACAGAGTTGGAGAGATAAACAGGGAGAGACTGAGGTATTGCCCACACAAATATTTTCTTGGTGTTTTGGTCTCCCGTCCACACACAAACAGTTGGTTTCAGCTGAAAATGAAGGATGAAAACATCCTTCAGGGAGAAATTTTAAAACTGTTTTCACTGTTCTTGTGTGGACAGGAAAAACATGTTTTAGAAAACGCTGACGCCAGAATATGACTGGCGCTGTACTTCACTGCCGAAGGAGAATTTGGAAAAGACCCAAGTGTAACATTAAGCAGTAGCTCAAGGTCATCGGCAGGTCAAACATATAAAGATAACAATAACAGTCGCTACACACCCACAACAGACAAACTACAAGCAACACAAACATCTTGTTGCTCACTAATGTGAATGCATCTGCAAAAGTTGTTAGTTGTAGTCTCTGGAAAGATAGAAGTCCTCTTTCTGATAATCTTCTGCGGCTACAGAAATGGTTAATGAAGGGAGAAGCTGCTGGCTTCCTCCAGAGCCTCACCCCAGAGCCTCCCTGAAGCAAGAGGGAAAGGCTAAGACAATATCTCCCAACAGCCTCTGCATCAGACATCTCGAATGTACGACTGTCTCTGCATAGTCTGTTGGCTGTCTTCCAGGCTGTCTTGGCTTGGGGATCTCATATGAGGAGCTGTACTGTAATGGCTTGGGACTGCGATTGCTGTGGTGGCTTTGGGGCTGCAGTTACCACGAGCACCTTCGTACTCAGGACTCCATCAGTGGACAGTGGATAGATTTTAACCAACCGGACGTCTTGCTGGTTCCATATTTGCACTATTTGTCCTTATAGTACACAATAATAGAAGGGATTTATTTATAATCGCACTATCCGTTGCACCCAGATGAGGATGGGTTCCCTTTTGAGCCTGGTTCCTCTCAAGGTTTCTTCCTCATATTGTCTCAGGGAGTTTTTCCTCACCACCGTCACCTCTGACTCGCTCATTAGGGATAAATTCACATAATTACAATATATTTTTTAATCCATTTATTTCTGTAAAGCTGCTTTGCGACAATGTCCATTGTTAAGAGCGCTATACAAATAAAATTGAATTGAATAGAAGCGCTGTTGGATGTATCCGGATGATAAAATTCTGGACTGGATCGGTTGTGGAAGAACAGCTCTTCTTCAGTGCCTGGGAACAGGTGTGTATCAGTCCTGCTGATGTTCAGCTCTCAGGACAGACTGATAGAAAGGAGTTGCTGCTGACAGGGCCATCTCACGAACAAGTGTTATTGATACATCATGTCCTCTGGAGTAAGGTGCAAGCTGTGACAGGCCATGCCAGTTTTTCTCCTGCACTGGTAGATGGAGAAGAGAGAGACAGTGCTGTCAAGAAAAAGTTTATAATTTTCCACTGGATTTCCTTGATCGATGACTCCGGTGGTTCTAGGATGGTGAAACGGTGACACAGCAAAGAGGCGATCAGGTTATTAGCATCAGTACTCTACCCTTATAGAACAGCCGGAGCAGGACCCAAACCCACTGAGACAACACATTTTCTCCACTACCCCTTCCCAGTTCTTTTCTGGAATTCTGCTGTTCCTAAAAACACTCCTAGATATTTCAATTCTGCTCTTCCTCACAGTAGATTCCCTAGAAAATTAGGAAACCTTTGAGTCTGCCATTTGTCTAAGTTATTCTTTCACGGCTCAGAGCTTGAACTTCCTCTTGGTGTCTGAGAAAAACGGTCACGTCATCCGCATAAGCAGATAACAATACATTTTCTTGCATCCCCCTCATGGACATTCCCTGCAGTTCAGCGCTTAATCTGCACAACAGATTTTCTGTTCAGATCATGGACAGCCTTGTTTGATTTCCCATTCCATTTTACTTGGACAGCTAAGGCCACCTCCAATCTTATGAATTAAAGATTGTTCTGAATGGAACAATTTTATCCACAATGAAAATTGTTTTCCTACATGAAAGCAGGAAATGCTTGTCAAAAGAATTACTTCACATAAATTCAGTTTACATACATTTATATCAGTTATATCTCAAACAAGAAAAAGTAGGACAAAATTTTATAGTTACTGCATAGTAGTGCCACTGGCCTCCAATTCTTTAAATGTCCCTTTTTTTCAGGAGCAGTGATCATACTGCTCTTGTGAAACTAACTGGTAGTAAAGAATCAAAATCAAATCAAAAAACTCCACAAAGTCCCCTAAAGTGGTTATAAAACTCAGTTGGCAATCCATCAATGCCTGTTGCAAGCTGCTGTACAGCAGTGGCCATTTCATGCAGTTTGAGGCCCATATCTAACATGTTAATCTGTCCTGTCATTATTTTGAGCAGTTCCCTGAGTAACTCATTTCTACAGAACAGGTCACAGTTATTAGCAAATTTATGGTTCCCTCTGGGCGCAAGACTATTCAGAAGAAGAAAGGGGAAAGTGTTGGGAGAAAAGGAATGTTTTAAGTTGAGTTTTAAAATGAAAGGAGGATTTGCCATCACAACGGTTCTTGGGGACAGCATTTCTTAGTTTGGGACACTGAGCTGCTGATGCTGCTGGAGTCGATTTGGGTTTTACCAGAGATACTACAGAATAGGGAATTACAATAATCTAAATGTGAGGTTATGAAAGCCAAAAGGGTTTCAGTATCTTTCCAACTAAGCATGGGCTGAAGTCAGGCAACGTTGTGGAGCTGATCAAAAGCAATTTTTGAGTGACCTAATATAAGGTTCAAATGAAAGTGTGTTGTCAACCTAGATTCTGAATATTTGTAAAGAGTTTAGCAGTGTCACCAACAATACTGACTAAGAATTCTGAGGTTTTAGAAATAAGAGTTTTAGGGACCCCAAGGAAGATTTCTCTTTTGTCAGGGTTTAATTTAAGAAACTTGGTGTCAGTCCATGATTCAGTGTTATGAATACATTCACCTAAATGAAAAGCTGTGGTGGAGTTTGTAATGAGATAAATCTGAGTGTTACCTGCATAACAGTGGAAGCTAAGACCATGTTTTGAATATTCTGGGGGAAACATGTATATGGTGAAAAGAACGGGACCAAGGACTGATCCTTGTGGAACACAAGAATGTACAAGGAGCGTCCATATACTTTATGTTTGAGATATGAGATCTTATTAGATTGTTTGTGGAGTAAAGAGCTTAATGTTTTCTTTTTCTCTTCCAGTTGACCGCTTATACCTCCATCATCCGTGCTAATCATCTTGGTGTCTATTAGACTTATTTCTGTCTTAAGTTCTTAAATGATATTCTTTAACATTCCTACTGTGTGTGCAGTGTACTGCTGACAGAATACTCATCTTGAAGCAGCTTTATATTAACATGTCAGTAAAATCTCTGCCTTCTTGCATCATAAAAAGCCTGTCCAAGCTTGCTGCACTAATCCTGGATACGTGCTTTAACCCACATGTAGTGGTTTACTCCCTGATTCTTCTCCCTCCATACATCTACCAATCCACACTGACTGAAGAGCCTGTCTGGTAACATAGTAAACTGTGGGTGAGATTCCTCCCCATTCCCATCTAAAACGAAATCTATGGTATAATTCCAGTCCACATCTATCACTAAAAGTTTACTGCTAATCTGCTGTAAAGCATTCTTCAGTTTGTTTGTTCTCCTCGGCCGACTTACCAAAAGTCCTGAGGTTAGAGCTGCTAATCTCCTGCAACCTGAGACACATTTATGTCCCATATGTCTGAGAAAGTGTCATCTTGTAATCTGTCACCCTACATTTTCTCATCTTGCTTGATGCTGACTGACCCCCCTGTGATGATCTGACCCACTGCACTACTCTCAGTGCCCTCTGTGTTTACCTGTGCTTTGTATCCACCCATATACATCACTATACTTTCCTCATTTTCCACAAATCTTCAACTCTGACCCATCATTTCCTACGTTATTCTCCCTTACCTGTTCACCACATGCCTGTTCAGCAATTATGCTGCCTTCAAATCCTCCTTGGCATGAGGAAAAGTCTTTTGTTTTTATTTACATTTTTTTGTATCATCAGTGACAAGAAGTTTATTTAGCCTTAATCAAAGAAAACGAAAATCTACACAGTTAAAATGCTGTAGGTATCTCATTCATATTGGGGGCCACCATGACTGTTTGTTATTGACATGCCCCTAGCTTGGAAAGTCAGGGAAAATACAGGTTTCTGAGTTGTAATTACAACATTATGGTTGCATTACCATGCGATCACTTCATAATTATATTTGTAACAGGACTTTACCTGCAGCATTACATGTTCACCACCTTCCTGCTCACCACTGCCTGCATAGAGCACACTATCTGGCAGATTAGATTTTCATGACCAATGTCATTGCATTTAAAGCAGGCATACAGCATGGCTTTCCCTCAAGCATATTTCTAATAGATATATCTAATACGGGCTCATTCACAAACATGAGCACTGTATGCCCTGAAGGACACAATGTGTCTCAGTGTCAGGGTTTTCACCATTCTGCGGGACCACTCTGACACTGCCAACAGAACTGAAGTGAGACAGTTCTCACTTGAAATCCTCGTAGATAAGGCATGAACACTGGGCTGTTTGAGATGGTAACTTTGATTGTTGTAGAAACCAGCAGAACAACGAGATAAAACACGTCAGGTACCCTTATTCTGTGGTCACTCACCTGATGCCTGAGTTCCCTCTATTTCAGGAACACACCACAGCTTTATTCATCCGATGCTAATGCGATAATCTCACATCCAACATGCCATCCTATTGTCAGTAACACCTATAATCACACACATGCACATTGTATCACTTAGTCCATTAGCAAATGTAAAGTGCATTCAGTGAAGTGGTTTTAAATCTGGACGGTGAACATATAATACAGGTACAAGTGACATAAACGTACAATACACTTACAAGCAGCGATTGATGGTCCCAAGCACCAAGGGTGCAGCAAGGTCTGTTTAATGTCTGTTGAATTGAATTAATGAGCATATGTTGCCATGTGGATGTTATGACACATCATTGAACATTCATGTGAACTTTGAGCCGCACTGCATGACTTATAGTGGAAAAACAACACATCCAGAAGACTTATAAACCTGTTAATGATTACTGTTATTCTGAGCAGGAAGTTTTAATGCAATAATATACTACGGAATTCTGCCACACTTCCTTTTTGAGTATCATCACATGTTAATTTATAGCTTCATCATGGCAACATTGTTTAAAATTTTAAAAGTTTCTTCACAAGTCAGCATCACAGATATCTTCATATCTTGTTGTCCAAATTTGGTTTGAATCTGATGAGCCCCCTAGGAGGAGTATTTAAACGTTTGATACTTGTCAAAATGCACAAAAAATTCAACATGTTAATGGATGTGACTGTTAAATTTCTTTGTCTTAAGACAACCCATAGGCCTAACAACTATGAATCTGATACTGATTCTGATGCTGCCTGTTAGTGAAACTGCATGCCCACACACACACACACACACACACAATGCACACACCATGCGAACATTCTTGCGTTTGTAAGGGTGTGTTTATGCTTGTTAATATGAAATACTTGTGGAAAACACCCACAGACATGAAGCAAGACAAGTATGTGTAAACATACAAAAAACACTCAGATGTCTAGAAGAAACTTCCCAGCATGACGTTACATCCCATCAGGTGCCAAATTGACTGTCGGGATCGTGCAAGTCATCAGCATTCCTGCTAACCCACAACAAAGCCTAGGACACACTATTACACATGCCAATACATCTTTTTATCACAGCATTGATTTGTATCAGCCACCTGGTCTCATGCATAAAAAAGTATAAATTCCAGTCAGCATGCAATCTGTTTTAATTTAGTTTTCTTGCATCATAATACACAATTGTGATCCCTTACGCTTTCTACGGTTGTCAAAGGTGGCACCCTAAAAGGTTCTATGTAGAATTGAATTGTCCATTGAACCCTGTCCATTGAACCCTGACAGAACACTTGAGTGTACCAAGTACCGAGATACCTGACAGGTTCATTACACGTTTAGAGTCACTTATACCACAGTGTTGTTGAATTATAGTGAATTCTGATTGGTCAGAAGGTGTTGATTAATTTTCTATTACAGCAGCTCTGACAGTAGTGCAGCTGCAAATCACAGGTTTATATTAATGCGCTCGTTCTAAATCGTTTCTGTAGTAACAGCTCATTCACAGGTACAACGGACATCCACATAACCTTCACATAAATTGTTCTTTATGTAAGGAGATGTTTATTAAACATTTATGGAAGGAGTCTTTGTATCAGTCAGAGAGAAAGGACAGAGGAATTTACAGTTTCTCCTTAACATGACTAGCTGCATTATTAACTTCAAGACAGAGATTTGGGGACATGCTGTTACAGGAAAATGATCAACGTCAGGGTGGTAACAGCAACTGGGCTTCATCACGCTGCCCGGTCACTCAGTATTTTACTATACCGACAACATATGCAGCAAAAAATGATATCTTAGTAAGTGAAAATATCTTGAATATGGGCTGATTTATTTAAATTTCTTATTATGACAATATTATAAATTAAATTATAATAAATTAGTGTCGTGTCAACGTCGAATTCGGCGTCTGACTTCATTTTCCAGAATGCACCTTCGACTACAAACATGGCTACCATGAACTCCAGCTCCCAGTTTACATGCTCACTGCCACACATATAAGCACACTCACAGCACTGACTTATTAATACCAAGCGTATTCTTTCAGCTCTGTTCATGCATCGGACAAACCAAGCCTTAGTTTCATGTTTGCCCTTCTGCCCAACACAGCTTCAAGAAGCCAAAATATTCACTAAACTGGACCTGCGTAGTGCGTATAACCTGGTTTGCATCAGAGAGGGGGACAAATGGAAAGTGGCTTTTAGCACCACCTCTGGCCACTATGAGAATTGCGTCATGCCTTATGGGCTCTCTTGCGCCCCCCCGGTGTTCCAGTTTCTAATTAACAACATGTTAGGCAAATTCATCACTGCTTACATTGATGATATTCTGATTTATTCCCTGTCCAAAGAAACCCATATTCTTCGGATATATCATTAGCCCCGGAGGAGTTTTCATGGATCAATGTAAAGTCACAGCAGTAAAGGACTGGCCAAAGCCTAACACAGTCAAAGATTTATAACGCTTCTTGGAGTTCACTAATTTCTACCGGCACTTCATTTGCCTGCATCTCTAGCCTCTAACTACCCTGTTGAAGAAGGACCCCAAGGAACTAAAATGGAATTCAAAGGCAGATCAAACACTGGCACAGATGAAAGAGGCGTTCTCATCCACCGCTATCCTCCGGCAACCCGACCCCACTAAACATTCGTAGTTGAGGTGGATGCCTCCAATACAGAGGTCAGAGTTTTACTCTCTCAAAGATTTGGAGAAAAACCCAAACTTCATCCAGTTGATTTTTTCTCCAAAAAAAACCCCACACTTGTGGAACATAACTATGATGTGGCGAACAGAGAGCTGTTGGCTCTTAAGCTAGCCTTGGAGGAATGGAGACACTGGCTCGAGGGCACTCTGTACCCCTTCATCATATTCAGCGAAAACAAGAACCTCAAATATCTGAGAACTGCTAAACTACTCAACTCTCTCCAAGCCAGATGGGCTCTATTATTCACTCGTTTCCAGTTCACCATCTCCTACCGACCAGGATCCAAGAATGGTAAAGCAGATGCTCTGTCCTGCATGCACACGACCACACCACAATCAACGAGGAACCCACTCTCCCCGAATCGTGTTTCATAGGTGCACTAACCTGGGATCTGGACCAAGAAATAAACGATTGCCAATCATCTCCATGCTCCTAGCACCCGTACTCAGGGAAAGACTTTTGTAGCCTCCAATCTATGACCCAGACTCATTACCTGGTCTCACATGGCATCCAGGCATCCATAAAACCCACAATCTGCTCAGGAACAAATACTGCTGGCCTCACATGTTAACAGACATCCAACAATTCATCTCATCCTGTACAGTCTGTGCACAATCAAAGGTCCCACAAACCCTGCACTACACAACACCCATGGTCCCCCCTTGTCTTGGATTTCATGACTGACCTCCCTACCGCACAAGGAAAAACAGCAATCTGGTCATCATTGATCAGTTTTCCGAGTCCGTCCACGTGATACCATCGCCCAAGTTACCCACAGCCTTTGAGACAAAAGAACTCATGTTTGACATGTTCATGTGTTCTGATACTATAGTTTACCAGAAGCTATTGTAAGTAACCAAAGAGCGCAATTCACCTCCTAAGTTTGGAAAAACCTCATGTAGAAGCTAGGTGTGGCTGTCAGCCTCACGCTTGGGCTATCATCCAGGCCAGTGGCCAAGTGGAGTGGGCCAACCAGGCAGTACAGTCCTTCTGTGCTTCTAACAAAGAGTATTGGGCCCGATTCCTCCCATGGCCCAAGTATGCCCAAAATCTTTGAGGCATTCGGTGCAACCAGCTCACCCCTTTCCAGTGCATCCTCGGTTACCATCCTTCCCTGTTCCCCCACGGACACTGCTGCAGTCAAATGGTTCAGACGGAGTGAGTAGGTGTGGGAGGCCATGTATCAGTGCCTAGAAAAGGTGGCCCAAAACAACAAATACCAGCCTGGAAATCAAGTCTGACTATCCACGTGGGACATCCACATTGACCAAGGATGCAGAAAGCTTTCGCACCAATATATTGGACCTTACAAGATTCTCCAATGCCACAATGATTTCACCTACCAGCCTGAGCTTCCTAAAAACTGCTGGCTCTCTCCTTCCTTCCAGGTGTCATGCCTCAAGCCCAGGAGGGTAAGCTCCGATACTTGATCAACTGGTAGGACTATGGTCCCAATGAAAGGTGCTGGATCCCAGCTCATGACATTCTTGAACCCCCATGGTTCACAACTTTCATGCCTGGCATTCTGAGAAACCCAAACCTCATCCCAGAGTCCGATCAAGAAAGAACTCTGCTCCTGGACTGAGCTCCTCAAAGGGGGTTCAGTCATGTCAACACCAAATTTGGTGTCTGACACCATTTTCCTAGAATGCACCTCCAGCTACAAACATGGCTACCATGGACTCCAACTCTCAGTTCACACACTCAAGTTTACCCAGTTACTGACTGCACACACCTGGACTCAACCACTATACACACACACACACAGCACTAAGACTTTGTGAATATTCAGTTAGCTCTGTTCATGCATCTGACATACCAAGGCTTTGTTTCATGTTTGCTCATTCTGGTTTCGACCCTCGTTTGTTTCCTCATTTCCTGATCATAGCCTTGTCCTCTGAATTCCTATTTGCACATCACCTGATCCTTTGCCTGATTCTGGAATTAAAAAATTTTATCTGCCATTGCAACAAGACAATTTTAACCTTGAAATTGTTAGAACCACAGGGACGAGGGGACCCAGAAGCAGAACGCAGACTCAAGGCTAGGGGTTAAATGGGTTTTACTGAAGGTTGAGATAGGTAGGATTGTGTAGGAGAGAAGTTTGGCCAGGGCCAGTATTCAAACACAGGTGGGCAGTGAGAGAGTCAAGTGCTGAATCAGCGAGCCACGAGGAAGGTGAAGCAGGGCTGGGTGTAGCAGGAAGTGAGCAGGCAGTGTGCAGGCAGGCTGAGTGGACTATGGACCTGAAGCACAAGGAAAACACAGAGGAGAGTTAAATTAAACGACAAGAAAACACTGGAAAACAAACACAGAAAAATAAACATGAGTAGGCCTGAAGTGTTACCACACTGGAAGCCAGAACAATCTGACGATGAGTGGCTGAAGAACCGGGGTTTATATACACGGCTGATTGGTGAGCTGATGATGAACAGACGTGTTGAATGATTCCATCGGGGGAGGCGCGAAGTGGAGCATTACGCACACACACACACACACACACACACACACACAAACAGAAATGATTGTAGTAATTTATTGTAGTCTTATCATACAAAACTAGATACATTTGACTATATTCAAGATATTTTCACTTAGTAAGATGTCAATTTTATGCAGTGTATGATGTATTTGATGGGTATGATGTGTGCTTGTGATGGGCAGTGAATTTCCTGCTGGGCATTTCCACTGAGCTAAACCCATGCATGCTGTACTAATTTTCCCCAGCTAGAAGCAGGAAGCCAATCA
Organism: Pangasius sanitwongsei; assembly: GCA_037576675.1. NCBI lineage: Eukaryota > Metazoa > Chordata > Actinopteri > Siluriformes > Pangasiidae > Pangasius > Pangasius sanitwongsei. The sequence goes on from CM075028.1 coordinate 16,634,042, forward strand.
GAAACCAGAAACCACTTTCATAAGGAACAGAAAGAGAGAGACCGAGAGAATTAATATTTTCACCCACTCACTTCACACCCCCCACTTCTGACTAGCACACGGATATTACCACTATGAAATTATTTCCCTTGCTTCATCTTTCCTGTCCAGTCACTTATGTCACTGAGAGTTCACTAGGAAGCGTTCTAACAAAAGAGTGGCTTACAATACCACATCCCCCATCCTCCTTCACCGACAAACACACACACACACACACACACACACACACTGATGACTTCATACCATACTATGCAATACTGTACTATTTTTGGATCCTGAATCAGTGGGTCATTATCAGGGGAAAAAGATAATACCGGTCCATCAGAGGAACAACGCAATTTCCCTATCCACATCTGTATCACAAACATTAACACTAACACAAACATTAACATTAATATTAACACAAACATTAACATGAACATTAACACAAACATGAACATTAAAAGAACATTAACACAAACATTAACATTAACATGAGCACTGACATTGACATTGACATTAACATTAACATGAGCATTAACACAAACATGAACATTAAAAGAACATTAACATAATCATTTACATGAACATTAACACAAACATGAACATTAAAAGAACATTAACACAAACATTAACATGAACATGAGCACTGACATTAACATTAACATTAACACAAACATTAGCATTAACATGAACATTAACATGAATGAACACACACACACACACCGGCACACACACAAACATACACACGCACACACACAAATATACACACACACACACACTAAGTGGGTAGAAAAGGAATGATGACATCTGAGGTTCCAGCACTTTGGTATAAAATTGAGAACTTGACCTCCAGAAATGCAGCAAGGCCCACACACACACACACGCACACACACACACACACACACACACACACACACACAGGCACACACACACACAGTGCTTTTTGAGCATTGAAAGTCCACATAAGGGTAAAAATAAAAATACACAAGCACTTTAACCTTATGAGGACATGGAATTATGTGTGTGTGTGTGTGTTGGAATGTGTTAGTTTAAGTGAGGGCAGTGTTACACATACAAACATAATACATACATACCTACATACATACATACACAAACACACAAATACACACACAAAGTTATTTAAAAAGAAAACATGACCAAGATATTGAACCCCCCAACACACACACATACACGTATCTCAGACGCACATACACATGAATACACAGACATAACTACACACATGAACACACACATAAAGTGATCTGAAAACAGAGTATGACCACTGAAATTACTGAACTTTGGCAAAACCCAAACAAACAAACTAATACACACTGACAAAGGTCAATACACACATGCTAATACACACACACACACAAGCTAATACACACTGACAAACGCATAAACATTAACACAAACATTAACATTAACACAAACATGTGAACCTTTGGCCACACACACACACACACACTAAGTGGGCAGAAAAAGAATGATGACATCTGAGGTTCCAGTACTTTGGTATAAAATTGAGACCTTGACCTCCAGAAATGCAGCAAGGCCCACACACACACACCCGCACACACACAAACATACACACGCACACACACCCACACACACACCGGCACACACACAAACATACACACGCACACACACAAATATACACACACACACACTAAGTGGGCAGAAAAGGAATGATGACATCTGAGGTTCCAGTACTTTGGTATAAAATTGAGAACTTTACCTCCAGAAATGCAGCAAGGCCCACACACACACACACACACACACACACACACACCCGCACACACAAACATACACATGCACACACACACACATGCATGCACACACATATCTCAGACACACACGCCCATGAATACACAGACATAACTACACACATGAACACGCACATAAAGTGATTTGAAAACAGAATATGACCATTGAAATTCCTGAACTTTGGCAAAACCCAAACACACACGCTAATACACACTGACAAAGGTCAATACATGCATGCTCTCACACACACACACACACACACACACAAGCATCCTGTAGGGATGAGAAGTTTAGTAGTGGAGCGAGAAAGAGGTATGGGAAGTCAAAGAAAGAATGTCTGAAGGAATGTCTGCAGATTTCTCTTTGTTGATCAGTCTGGTGTGGCCTTATTGTTTTTCTTTTCCTTCTTTCTCACAACACACACAAACACACACACACACACACACACATACACACACTTAATCAAATCTACGTTATCTTACTAATTCTGTTTTTTTTTTTATCTTTTTGTACCTATTTTTAATCTAATCCTGTTTAATCTATGTTATTTTAGATTATTTTACCTTGTCCTAATTTATCTTAATTTAGAAAATTGAACTTATCTTAATTTATGTTATTTTAACTGGTCTTAGTTTATATAATGTCTTAGTTATCTCCTGTGCTTAACCTGGCTTATATCAACACATCTTCTTGTCTTAGCTCAGGTTACATTTATTTATCTTAGTTTATCTTAGATTATTTTAGCATGTGTTAGCTTGTCTGTCTCATCATGGTTTGCTCTAGTCATATAAAATCGTAGCCCACCTTGCTTTTATTTTATCCTGATTTAACTTAGTTTATCTTGTTTATCTTCTTTTATCTTCTTTAATATTATCAGTTAAATCCGTTGTTTTATTGACGTTGACTTTTCGTCTCTCTCGCTATCTCTCTCTATCTCTTTTTTTTTTTTAATAATCACAATCTGACTGATGGAAAGAAAACAGTAGAACATCTGTGCAATTTCTCAGCAGCTGATGAAGTGATAATGCTCTGCTACAGTAACACACATCTGAAACTCATCATTCCTTGGGCATTATTTTAGGACTGGATTATTGTCACTCCTACTTGTGTGTGTGTGTGTGTGTGTGTGTATGTGTGTGAGAGAGATGTGATAGCCAATGTTCTTCTGTGAAGTGATTGTGCATCCAGCGTAGGAGTTCCCCATCATCATTGTACTTATTTACAGTAATATACTGTGTGTGATGACATCACTTCCTCTAAAATCACATGGAAGTTCTCTGATCTGTTAGGTCTTGTTTCAGTTCAGTAGTAACGCCCATATACACACACACACACACACACACACTAATACACATTCACATCATAGCTCATTAAATGCACTCATCAGCATGAAGTGAAAACATGACCTTTGGCTGCACATACACACACACTCAATAATACACACACAAAAATACACACACACACACATACACACACACACTACGTAGACAGAAAAGGAATGATGACATCTGAGGTTCCAGCACCTTGGTATAAAATTGAGAACTTGACCTCCAGAATTGCACCAAGGCCCACACACACACACACACACACACACACACAAACATACACATGCGCACACACACACAAACACACACATAGTGGTTTTTGAGCACTGAAAGTCCCCATAAGAATAAAAATACACAACTACATTAACCTAATAAGGACACGGAAGTCATAGATGGACATAGAAGTGTGTGTGTGTGTGTGTGTGTGTGTGTGTTGGAATGTGTTAATTTAAGTGGTGGAAGTGTGACACATACACAATACACACATACATACATAAATACATAAATACATTCGTGTCAATTTTGGGGTGAAAATCAGTTTTTACTGTTACCTCTGATGAGAGGAAGTAAAAACATGTTATTTGGTAAACAAATACCAGAACAATTTTTCTTTATTTTGAAATTAGAGGGCCTTTAACTTGGTAAATTTAAAAATTTTGTGCACTACATGACGGGTGAAAAAAGTAAAAACACAAGTTTTCAATAATTTAACATGAAAACACGGTTAGAACAATATCATTAGGAAGCGTCAGTTTAGAAACTAGCAGATTAATGAGCTTAAACCACACGTTTCATCAAGACATCAATAAATTAATGAATAAAAATATCCAATATAATCAAATGCTCTTCAAAATTCAGAGCATAAGTTTTCATTTCATTAAAGATATTCCTTTGAAAACAAATACAGGCGTCAACGAAATACTGGGATAAAACTGGAAAATATTTATTATCTTCAAGTAATGATTTACCGAGAAGTTTCTCGTGTCAAAATACACGTTTTTAGCACCTCTCATATTGCACATGCACACGTTTACAAAATTGACACACACACACACACAAAATTATTTAAAAACAGAACATGACCAAGATATTGAATCCCCCCCCACACACACACCCCCACACACACACATATCTCAGACACACACGCACATGAATACACAGACATACCTACACACATGAACACATAAAGTGATCTGAAAACAGAGTATGACCATTGAAATTACTGAACTTTGGCAAAACCCAAACACACACGCTAATACACACTGACAAAGGTCAATACACACAGGCTCACACACACACACACACACGCTAATACACATTGACAAAGGTCAATACACACAGGCTCACACACACACACACACATACACGCTAATACACACTGACAAAGGTCAATACACACATGCTCACACACACACACACGCTAAAACACACTGACAAAAGCCAACACATACATGCTTACACACACACAAGCTAATACACACTGACAAAGGCCAGTACACACATACTCACACACACTTTTGTTTATAAACACACACACACACACTATGGTCTAACATTAGCATCACTGCCTCACTACAGTGTACAATGAAAAAGAAACAGTAAGCACGACTGCTTTATTTCACACACTCTCAGAAACGAGGGTTCAGTCAGGAACATTTTGAGGTTCTCACTTCTACATCAATCTTTGTAGCAAGTTTCATACTTCATAAGGCGAGACGACTCGAGCAGCCCAGAATGCAGGTGTCAACCTCAAGGCCAGCAGGCAAACTGCAGTCTCTTTTCATCCGGCTTAGTGCGAGCAATAATGTCGAATAGGCCCGTATTATCGTACCACTCAACACACTGTGCTGAACTACCACGGGACACGTCGGGTCCGAGCGCCCGGCTCCACATGCCCGCAGCTGTTTCTTTATCTCACAGTGATGCTGGATGAAAACAGATGTCTATCTGTTGTGTTTACAGTCAGACACATGTCTAAAAATGATCCAGGAATGTTTTGCTTGGCACCAAAACTCGTCTCAGAGACTCGTGCCAAGACTGGAAATTCTGAAACGTAGGACGAAGGATACAGTCTGTACTGTATCCTATTGATTTTCTAACTACTGATTTTCACTACCACCCTGACTAGTCCCCCCGCCGACCTTCGACTAGTCGACTAGTCTGTGCAGCCCTTAATATAATATTTATAAACACTCTGAGTAGGATGATGAATAGCTTTAGCTCATGAGCCTTCAGAGATGAGCCCTGAGCACGATCTGGGTTTAAACCGGTGCACTGGTGCGTTTTTCAGCTTGCACCTGTTCTTCTGCCCCTCATGTACTCCGAGATATTTTCCGGGTGAAGTTGAAATATGACTTGGCCAGACTGAGGTGCAACGTAATGGCGGGCTGCGACTCTGTCACGGATCACGGAGAGACCCAGAGAGCGAGAGCGCGCGCGAGGAAAGACGCGCTTGCGAAACTGTGAAAGCCGCGGAAAGTCTGCAGGTTTTTTTTTTTTTTTTTTCTCTCTCTCTCTCTCTCTCGCTCTCTCTCTCGCTCTCTTGGCGTGGGTGACTCGAAAGCGAGGAGGCGGAGGAGGAGGGAAATCCGTCGCTCGTTTCCTCCTTTTCCAGGCTCTCAACTGATATAAAAACTGATGTGTTTTTAAGCCCGAGAGAACCCAAAAGAGCGCGAGACGCAAGAGAGTGATCGCTTTTTGAAAACGCAGAGGATTTATGCGCGCGCGCTTTTGTTTATTATTGCCAACTATAAACCTTTGGGACTAACAACAGCATCACCACCACCATCATCACCACCACCATCATCACCACCATCACCATCATCATCTACTAGGTTGTTCTTGTTCGTGTTCCTGAACAATGTCGTGTACAGACGTGGAGAGCCTCCAGCCCGTCGCTCGGCAGCGCAGCAGGTGCTTGGACGGCTTCCTGCTCGGCTCCGTTATCACGCTGTTCGTCATGGTGCTGTCCGGAGCCGCGCTCGGGGTCTGGATCGTTACAGACCTGCGCGCGGAGATGAAGCGCGTGCCCCACATGCCCGCGGGCGTCCCGAGCGCCCTGAATCAAGAGCGTCCACCACACCACGGCGCGTCCTACAAGGTAAGTCAGGGGACACGGTTTCCGGTTTGGGGTGTGCAATATTCATTAGAGATTATTTAGTATGTGTAGTAATCAGCGCCCTACTCGCTACTGCTTACTCCCTGTTCACTACTCCCTACACCCTACTCCCTACACCCTACTCCCTATTCACTACTCCCTATTCACTACTCCCTACTCCTTACTCCCTACTCCCTACACCCTACTCCCTATTCACTACTCCCTATTCACTACTCCCTACTCCTTACTCCCTACTCCCTATTCACTACTCCCTACTCCTTACTCCCTACTCCCTATTCACTACTCCCTACTCCTTACTCCCTACTCCCTATTCACTACTCCTTACTCCTTACTCCCTACTCCCTATTCACTACTCCCTATTCACTACTCCCTACTCCTTACTCCCTTCTTCCTGTTCACTACACCGGGTAATCGGTTGTATCCCAGTGTTCCTCCCTCCACGTGTCACTGCCTGCCAGGTGTAAACAAAGTGGACGTGAAACGTTCTTTAGCAGTAATAAACGTGTTCTTACACTTTTTTTTTTTTTGGACCAAAGACTCCAAATGGACATTTAGGACTAGTCCTATAATTTAGAACTAGTCCATATTCAGTAGATTTTCGTGTTCGTTTTCTTGACTTGGTCAGAGTCACTCGATGTTATTAGTTTTCATAGTTAGAGTCATATTCAGAATATTCATCTGTAAAATTAATAATGAATAAATAAAACAAATGAGAGGTTTGTTAGATTTCTCTCATGAACATATTTGTAAATTAGGTGACTCCACATGGGGTCATGACCCCTGGAATGAGAACGCCTATGTGAGAAACCTAACATTAAGTCTGCATTACTAAATTACTGAATTAACTGTTAGTGTTAGCTGAAGAGTTCCGCCAAATATGCTAATGTTGTTGTTGTGTTTGTGTGTATTAGCTTGTGTGTTAGAGTCTATTAGTGTGTTAAGATGTGCAGTAGCAATCACAAAATGCTAATGTTGCAAACATGTTGTCAGGAGCAACATGAGGTAAAACAACCAGTTAGCATCATGTCAGAGACGCAAAACAACCTGCATTCACTGTTAGATACGTTAGCATTCCTGCTCAAGCTAACTAACTAGGTCATATGTCAGACCAAAGGAGATAGAAAGTGATAATCTTGTGAAACAATAGAAGCATATAGTCATTGCTTCATAGCCTAATCGTTGCACTTGTAGGGATTTGCGTAGCTGGTGTAATTGATGTTGTCAGTAGCGTAACGCCAGGCGTGTGGGCGAGATGTCTTATACAGCCAGTCGTGAGTGGGAAATGATGCCCTGCAGCCAGCAAGTGGTTAATTTATCTGATCATTAATGGCTTTCTCTTTCGCTTTGTCTCTTTCAGGTGGAAAACTTCGCCTACCTTAACCCCACCTCCAGTAAGTGACCACTTTTACATTTTTATCTCTTCCTGGCTTTCAGAATGTATGCACCATTACAATACCTTGCAAAATATATTTTTAAAAAACTTTTTGAGTTGTGATGTTTTAAAGCTTGTTAAAGTTTGACTTAGGGATGCATGGTAACGGCTAAATTATGTTCGCCACATACTGAAATGACAATAATTTCTCACAATTATTTAGTCAATTCAGTATGAAAATATTGAATCATTTTAAGGAAACAGAAAATTATATATATATATATATATATAAACGACCTCCCTATCAGTAATGTTAGATTTTTCATACCATGATAACAATGCAATATATGACTAAACATATGCAGACGAGCTCATACGCAAGTGCTAAGTGTCTCTCTAAATTTCTTTCCCGCAGGTAAGCTGGAAAACAGAAGTATGGAGTGGGAGCCAATCAAGTACGGAAACACCAGCACCGTAGGCTCAAGCTACAGCTATGACTCAACCCGAGCACTGAGGGTGTTTAAGGATGGTACCTACTTCCTGTACACAGAGCTGAACCTGACATGCGTTGGTCCTTGTAATGATGGATCCCTCAGCGTCACCTTCGAGGACGATCTGGGAAACCCGCACCTGTCCTGCACACTTCACCTTCGCAAGGCGCATCATATCCCTATAACGGAAAAGTGTTGGACTGTGATCCCTCGTCTTTCAAGCAAAAGCCGACTGATAGCCAGGATGCACACCACAATGTCAGCACAAGGATGGAGTCTCAATCCTAACTACTCCGGATTTGGCATGTTCCTGGTGGACGGGCCCTAGACAGAGTAGAAGATGGGACAGACATTTTCAGCATCAAAGAGACACTGAGTTTGAGGCTTACGTATGTAACCGTATGCTATCACAGGGTGCTGACTCAAACCATGCTTGAAGAGACCACAAGGGTCCTCATTTTTGCACTTTTAGAAATGTGCTGATGTTAAACATACTTCTATATTGCGATGGCATCTTATTAGCACGATACTGTACCTTTTTTGACGGATCTCATAATCAAAAATCCGTCAAAAACAGAATTATGGGATTTCCTTTACAGAGGACCTTCAAATTCATCCCGTTATGGACATTTCTAACCCAAAGATGTAAAGTACTGATGATTTGAAGCTTCCACGATAACAGTATTATGCATCCTGGATATCGCAGTATATTGTACAATCAATGCTGCTTACTCAGGAAGAACTTTCACGAAGCACTATTTATATTTTTTATATTATCATAATCTATTTATATACTGTTTGTACATATGTATTTTTTATTGTTCAGATATTTATGTTATTTGTTGCAAAACTGTTGTACTGTAAGACAGTGGGTAATTTTTACTGTTACACAGTAACTGAAGAGTAGACGTCACTACAGACTACAGCCACAAAGGTGGCTAATGGCAGGCACAAAGCGCTAGTCACAACTTACTAAGTGCCTTGAAATAGGAGCACAGCGTCCTGTATGTGTCTCCATCACAACGTGGTGAAAAGTAATGTCTCTCTGACGGAGACAGTGGAGGTGATTGTTAAATTATATTCAGGAATGTAATGCTAATATGTAGAAAATAAAAGGGACTTTACTGTACTTCTAAACCAGCGTAACTTTTGTCTACTTACACCCTATCACAAAGCATCTCACCATGTGTGGATGTGTCCCAAACCATGCACGCTGTTCCCTACCTAGGCCAGAGAGATTCACTACCATAACAATGCTTCATAATCAGTCCACTATGGACATTTCAAAACATACACCCTATTCACTGCACTATATGGCCAAAAGTATGTGCACCCCCTGATCATCACGCCCATATGTGGTTCTTCCCCAGACTGTTACCACAAAGATTAAACCACACAATTATATAGAACGTCTCTGTGTGCTGTAGCATTACAGTTTCCCTTCACTGGAACTAAGAGACCCAAACCTGTTCCAGCGTGACGATGCCCCTGTGCACAAAGCGAGCTCCATGAAGACATGGTGTGTGAAGGTTGGAG
>CM075028.1:16643771-16653874 GCA_037576675.1 Pangasius sanitwongsei
GTAAAGCTGCTTTGTGACAATGTCCATTGTTAAAAGCGCTATACAAATAAAACTGAATTGAATTGAATTGAATTACATGGGTCTGCACAGCACAGCAGCCATCAACGCTGGTTGTCATAACAACAACTGTTTACAGATGCATTAGGAAGCTCTCCCGAGGTCATGTCGTAACTGCGCATGTGTCATCGAATCGACGCTATTCCAGTGGCTACGCTAACCAGCTAGTGATCATCCAGCGAGTTAGGCTCGGCTGTGCTATCCTATTAGCTTTTAGCATTAGTGGTTAGCATCATCTAGCCTTAACACCTTAAGCATAGCTGGTGTACTAATAAAGTGGCATAGCTTCTCACACTGCTTCCCCGTCTCTCTCTCTCTACCTTTCATTCCTTCCTTTTTTTTTTTACTTACTGCCTACCTTCTTCATGGCTATCACCTCTTAAATAGATGTTGAAACAGAGAGAAATAGAACTTAGGAACTGTTAAACACTCCACTCCCAATTTGATCCTTGAGTAAACTATCCTTCTACTGTTGCTTCTTCTGTGCCTATTTAGTACTTTAGTACTCTTTCGGCTACCTACACCCCACATCTCTTCAGTTGTTGATTATTGAAAGGGTTACTTCCTTATCTTGTCACTGCCCTTCCTTCGCTATAATTTAGTCCCACTTAATACTTTACCGCTTCCCTGTCCAGTCATCTCCAAGCCAACCTGCGGTCGGTTGAAGACCTTAGGAGGCCGGCTCATTCAAACTAGCATAAAAAAACTCATGCCCAAGCAAGTAAGTGAGCTGGAACCGGAACAGAGCTGGAACAGGAAGAGAACCCGCACCAGAAGATCCCAAGGCTTGCATTGCCGAACATCGCTCGACTCGACCCTTCGCCCAGAAATCCAGACTCCATCCTCCCTCTCTGGCAACAATCAATAACTTCTCTAAGATCCTCCAACTCCAGTCCAACTAGAACCTGCTGACCAACACCAACTACTTCCATTCACCACCCAAGCAAAGCAAGTATTGATACCTCCCAACCTGTCAATGGTATAAACTTATTCTGATAGAATTCCCCCAGGATAATCAATATTACTGTTTACATTAATGACCCTTACTTCCATAATAATTGCAAGATCAAACTAAATCGACATCTAAATGAGCTAAATTCCTTACATCTCCATATTGGTAGCTCCAGTCGAGCTGCCAAATGCCAACTTAATACCTGATATCAACTCCAGACCTTTTATCTGCTTCAATTGTCTTGAAGTAACGAGGGAATGGACTGCACCTGGTCAATTAACTTCTTGTCAGTCAATTGTCCAAATACTTTTGAGCCCTTGAAAACGGAAGTACTTTGCTTAAAATGGCTGTAATTCCTAAATGGTAAATGCCATATTTTTGTGGTACCTCTTAAAAATAAAGCTGAAAGTCTACACTTTGATCACATTTTGATTGTTTTATTTCACATCCATTGTGGTGGTGTATAAGGGCAAAATCACAAAATCTCTGTCACTGTCCAAATACTTCCAGACCTAACTGTATATTGCTCATTTTACTCTGGTTACTAGGCATTACTTGGCATAGTTTTGATGCTCATATTACTAAAGTATAGTGCTAATGTAAAATATGTAAATATGCTTTTAGAATTTGTAATATCAAGTCATGTGGGTTTATAATTGACATTCCTCAATAAAGCTAATACATCGGAATGAAATGTCATTCCTCCAGGCCGATGGTGCAACAACAGTATTGTAGTACAGCACACAAGACTACATAAAGTGCAAATACAAAACAGTGTGAGATAAGTGTGAGACAATAAGTACACAGAACAATATGCACAGAACAATGAATACCCTGGACAATAGATACACTATGCAGTGCACACTGACTATACAGGACAACAGAACAGTGTTGTGTGGTAAAGCTATTGCAACAATAGGCTGTAAACTACCGATTAGTGTAACAGCAATAAATGTAGCAGCAAAGATAGCAGCAAAAAGAGTTTCATAAATAGAAAGTGTCTAATGCAGCATTGTAAAGTGCAAGTGTGCAGTGGTATTGAGTCACTGGGTTAGGGCTTTGACTAGCCCAGGTGAGCATTGGGAGGCAGCAAGGTGATCTGACTGGCTCAGGGAAGAAAAATAATCTGTTTGTGGTGATGGCACAGATGCTCTGGTACCTTCTGCCAGTCCATGCAAGGTATGTTATATGAAGTGTCGACGGTAGGTAGAGAATTGTTCTCATAATTTGCTCTAGAGTCTTGCGGTCAGAAACTGTGCAGTTCCCGTAACAAATGGTGAGACAGCTGGTCAGGATGCTATCCAATATCCCTCTGCAGAAGGTGGTAAGGACAGGAGGAGGGGGGTTGGCTCTTTTCAACCTCCGTAGAAAGTTGAGGCGTTGCCGGGCCTTCTTGGCTACTATTATTAACTATTAGGGGTGTAATGATACAATGTATCAAGATGAAAAACTGTGATGATGTGCATTGTGGAAATCATCATTCTGTTAATTATGCATGTCATCTTTCTTATGTAGTTGTACTATTTGAGCACCAGATGTCCCAACCTGTGCAACCCATAGAGTTAAAATATATAGAGAGCACACTGGTCACATGATCACATTCTTTTGTAGAGAACCTGTGAGATCTGCATTTGTGAAGTCTGATAACCCTAATGCTCCAGATTGCAATGACCAACACGCATTATCTCTTATACGGATACACAACCCTATTATAACAGTTAAAAAGAATTGGGCATTTTAACTGACTTTGGAGCCCTATTCCTGCTACAGAGCTCATTATGTTTCAGTCGATCATTTTCCCCAGTCCCTAGGTTATACACTTTAATTATTCAATAATAATTTTGGGGAGAACTTATAAATTTATAATTTATATAAATGAAATAAATATTAAAAGATATTGTGCATCTGTAGTACATTTTGTTTATAATATTAAACCTCTGTTTGTAGCAATTTTTGAGTTTTAGTTTTATACAGATAAAGATAAATAAATGATTCAGAAATTAAAAAGATTCTTCTGTCATAATTTTTCTTCATTAAATCCAAATTGTCATCCAAATCACAACCAGGGTGTATTGTTACACCCCTAATAACCACACCTAGATGCCTATAGAAGGCAAGATGTTGCAGTTTGTTGTTTAGTTTTGCAACATGTGTTGCAAAAATTTTGCTCTGTGTTGTCCCAGCTAAAATTGGCCCTTTCAGAACTGCAGACTAGAATTCAGATTAGAATTCACTTTATACTGAATGGGGTTAAAATCTGAGGAGCAACTGACCACTCCTACTGGAGCACGGGCAGAAAAATTAAGATAAGGTTTCATTTTTGGCATCCATATCATCTTATTTGCTATTAAACATTTTAAAAAGGATTATTTGGGATTTTTTTTAAACCGAGTGCAACAGTACCACCAACAGTACTACCCACCTTCCTCGGTTTTCTATGGATGCAAAAACACAATCCTCACATTTCCTGGACTAAGAGAAAGATTATCAGCAGGTCATCACAATGATAAGAATCCTGCTTCCATGTGCCGCTGGTGCTCACAACATCCACTGCCATTGAGAGCCCTGAAACCTCAGAGAAACTGAAAGTTCCCATGGAATACCAAGAGTATCAAAAAATGTTCAGCAAAGCATCTGTACAACTGTGCCATAGAACTCATGGGTTAACCATTCATAGTTGAGGTGGATGCTTCTGATACAGGGGTCAGAGTGATACTCTCTCAATGATTAAGAGAAAAGCCCAAACTTTACCCAATTGCCTTTTTTCTCCAAAAAACTCATGCCTGCAGAAAGCAAATATGATATGAGGAACAGAGAACTTCTGGTTGTTAAGCTAGCCTTGGAAGAATGGACAAATTGGCTCTAGGGCGCCCTGCACCACTAAACAACTTTCGCCAAGCCAGATGGGTGCTATTCTTCACTTGTTTCCAGTTCACCATCTTCTTCTAACTAGGCTCCAAGAATGGGAATGCAGATGCTCTGTCCCGCATACACCTGACCATGCCACGAACAATCAACCAGTGACCCATTTTCCCCAAATCATGCTTTGTATGTGCTCTAACCTGGGATCTGGAGCAAGAAATAAACTGTGCCAATCATCTCCACGTTCTTAGCACCTGCCCTCAGGGAAGATTTTTGTACCCCCTCATCTACGATCCAGACTCATCACCTGGGCTCACATGTCACCAGCTATGAGACACCATGGTGTCCATATAACCCACGATCTGCTCAGGAACAAATACTGGTGGCTACACATGTTAACAGACATCCACAAATTCATCTCATCCTGTAGAGTATGTGCACAGTTCAAGGTCCCACAAACCCTGCCTGAAAGGAAGCTGATGCTGCTACCCACTACACAATGTCCCACCTGGCCCTGAATTTCATGCCAGACCTCCAGGAAAATCAGTGATCCGGGTCATAAATCATTGGTTTTCCAAGTCCCTCCGCCTGATACCACTTCCCAAGTTACTCACAGCCTTTGAAACTGCAGAACCCATGTTTTATCTTGTGTCCTGGTACTATGGTTTGACAAAAGATATTGTAAGTGATAAAGGAGCACAATTCACCTCTCAAGTTTGTAAGAACTGCATGGAGAATCTGGATGAGACTGTTGGACTCACCTTGGGCTACCACCCTCAGTCGAACAGCCAAGTGGACTGGGCCAACCAGGAAGTAGGAAGATTTCTACAGTCCTTCTGTGCCTCTAACCAAGAGGCTTGGTCCCTCTTCCTCCCATGGGCTGAGTATGCCCAAAATTCTCAGAGACACCTAGCTCACCCCTTTCCAGTGTATCCTTGGTTACTAACCTCCCCTATTTCCATGGAATGCCAACCTCATGGACTCTCCTGCAGTCAAGGATTGGTTCCGGCAGACTGAACAGATGTGTGAGGCTATGCATCAACACCTAGCTATCCACAGGGGACATCCGCATTCACAAAGGGTGCAGAAAACTTTCGCACCAATACGTCGGACCTTACAAGCTTCTCCAACATATTAATAACATCATCTACCCGCATGAGCTTCCTAGAAACTGCCAGCTCTCTCCTTCCTTCCACGTGTCACCCATCAAGCCCCCCATCCACACCACCAGAACCCCTTGAAATCAAGGGAGAACCTGCCTACATAATCAAAATTCATAATCCTCAATTTACGTCTCAGGAGGGTAAGTGCCAGTACCTAAACGACTGGGAGGACTATGGTCCCAACAAAAGGTGCTGGATCTCAGCTCACAACGTCCTCGACCCCCTCATGGTTCACAACGTTCATGTCTGACATCCTGAGAAACCCAAGCATCATCCCGGGGCGGACCAAGAAAGAACTCTGCTACCAGAGATGGCACCTCAAGGGGGGGTTCTCTCATGTTAATGCTGAATTCAGTGTCGACTCCATTTCCTAGAGTGCACCTCCGACTACAAACATGGCTACTGTGGAATCCAACTCCCAGTTCACAGGCTCAAGTTCACATGATTACTGATTGCACACACTGGGACTCAATCACCATCGCACTGCATAAGCACACTCCCAGCACAAACACTTTGTGAAGTATTTGTGCAGCTCTGTTCATGCATCTGACATACCAAGCCTTTGTTTCATGTTTGATAATCCTGATTTTGACCCTCATTTATTTTCTCGCTATCTGATTTTAGTCTTGTCCCCTGAATACCTGTCTGTACATTACTTGACCCTTTGCATATTCTTGGATTTTGCCATTGATACTGTGCTTTGGATTTGTTTGTTTGCCAGTCTTTATTTTTAATAAAAGCATTCACAACAACTGTCACCATCTCTGCTGCCTGACAGAAATCTGATACATCACCTGTATTACTGAAAGCTAAGAAATCGTCAAGCTTCGAAGCTATGTATGCTATCAATTTTCAATCCATGAATAAATGGGGATTAAAATGCCAGCTGTACAACTGTTTGGAAGAATGTCAGAAAGGTCAAGTGTGACTGGGCTGTGGTCAGAAATGAGTATATTAACATATTTAGTATTGCCAACTTTGGAAATCAACTCTGTAGAAATTTAAAAAACAATTGATCCAGGTATAAGATTTGTGAACATGAGAGTAAAATGAATAATCCCTATATGTAGGGTGTTGTAACCTCCATCTTTCAACCATATTCCTTGACTTAATTAAACTGTTAAAAACCTCCACTGTAGTCAAAATAGGGGTGGCCTTGAGGAAGCCTGTCCAGGTAAGAATCCAAAAACAAATAAAATCGACCCTATAATGACATTTGATGAGAGGTCATGGATTAAATCAAAAACTTTATCGAAAAAATCAGAATAATCAAAATTAAGGGTATAAATTTTAATTAATGTTACAGGGAAAAGATTAATATGACCTGATACTATGACAAATATACCATGTGGATCTGTTTTCATAAATGAAACAGAAGAATAATAAAAAGAATATTCTTTTTAAAGAGAATAGCAACACCCCTGGCTTTAGATGTTAAAGATGCCTGGTAAACATGAGATATCCAATTAATTCTTAGTTTAAATTCATGGGTAGGGGATATGTGTGTCTCTTGTAAAAATAAATAAATAAATAAATAAAAATCTGCTTTCATTGACTTTATTTGAGAGAACACTTGTCTAAATTTATTTGGATGTCCCAGTCCTTTTACATTCCAAGAAATTATAAAGATGCTGCTGGTGCTAAGATCAGCCGTGTGCATCATGGACTATACAAGCATAATGGGCAAAGGGACCCAAAGAAAAAAATAAAATAAATTAGCCTTATACGTTCCACGTCAGTGAAAGTCCCAGAGCTACCCCCCGTCAATATGAAATCTTGAAGGAAATGGGAAATCCCTCAATTCCTGAGTTCTCTCCGGAGCTCTGAAAACAGCCTAGATGTCTGTAGAACAGCCTCAGAATAGTCTGTAAAGATTGGGCTTCCTTGAAAGCTGAGGTTAGTATGCAGACTCTGGACACTAAGAATTTTCTCCTTTGTTTGAAAAAGATGGTTGCAGGCATGGGTGATAAAAAGTACTTCTTACTGAGTAGCTTTGGCAGTAAATCCACCACAAATTCAGGTGGTTGCCTTTCCTCAGCTCCTTAAGGTACACAATAATCCTGATGTTATTTTGATGCAATCTGTTTTCTTGATAATCAACTTTACATTATACATAGACTTGCAATGGTTTTCAACCTTATGAAACTTTGCCTCAACAGAACTCAATCAGACATCTTGCTCAGATGCCTGTTCTGCCATTGCATCAACTCACTCTGCAAACTTGTTCTGCATGGATTGTGCAGTCTGAAGAACCTGCTCAATAGAAACTAGCCACACCAAAATGTTATTTTGACCTTCTATTAATGACTAAGCCCAAGCTGGTGGAGATTCGGCCATTGACTTGTTTGCAGGTTCAGCGGTGTGAGTACAACAGGCCTCAGTGGGCTTCAGTCTGACACGCATCAGCGGCATTACTTTAAAATGAAGCAGGCAATGCTACACACAATCAGCATGTATGTGGTGGGTGTTAAATTGCAATGGATGGCCAAAAATAACACTTTAGAATGCAAAATCACAGAGCAGAAAAACAAACACAGCCTAATCCATCACCGCTCGCTAGCACCTCTGGGATTAGACAATAGTTTAATAAGGCCATCATGGACTACAAAGCTACTGTAACTCTGTTACAGCTACAACACGTCTGTGATAGTGATGCCTTACTCCCAGATGCACAGGTTGAAGCACAGAACAACATGCCATTTGGGAAGAGCTCCCCATCTACCCAACTAAGCACTCTGTTCTCAGTGGACATCAAGAAAATCTGTCCAAAGTTAACCTACGGAAAGTTGCTGGTACTGACAACATGCCTGGCCAGGTGCTTAGGGTATGTGCAGATCAGCTTGCAGATGTCCTAACAGACTTCTTCAACATCTCTGGTTTTTCCTAGTCGAAAATTATGAGTTACAAATTATTCTTATATCTTTTCCTGCAACTAATACAGCCTGAACTACAACCTCTCAGTGCTTGGCAAGGCTTTGGAAAAAAAGGATTTTTTGTCGCCATATTTCTGACCAATGAATGAAAGCGTTTTACAAGTACATTTTCAACTGAGCACAGCCCTCAGCCAACATATTTTGCAGTGTGAAAACAAACCAAACCAAATTGCAAAGAACCAAAAGTATCAAATTTCACTCTGATTCAGACTCAGCAATCTAGTAGGTGAAAGAGCCCTACATTACATAGACGTCATATAAATTTTACTTCAGATGGACTTGAAAATGTTAAAAAAAAAAAAAAAAAAAGTTGGTTCAGGGTTCTCAAGTGGAGCAAAACAAAAAAAATCCATTCGCCCTATCATCTGGAGATTGCAAATTCGAATCACAAAAATGCCACAAGCATTAATAGCCAGGAGTAATGGAGAACCAAACTGGCCATGCTCTCTTCCATGAATTTGGAAGAAACATTTTAAGGGACTACACAAAATGTAATAAGTAATGCATAATAATGTAATATGTGAGGTTTGGTAAATTGACCCATCTCTGCCCCATTTTCAGTCTCTAATCTTCATTGTCCACTCCAGTCGTGTTTGGTCAAACCTCTACACTAAAGTCTAATCACAAATCTCCCCCCTTCAATTATCTCTTATTAGACATTGCGAGTGCTGAAACTGTCATTTAAGCTTTAGATATAATCTGCACTTCAACTTCTACACTCATAAGAAAAACTGGACTAAATAGAAACACATCATAGAGACAGTAACAATCTGTGTAACTTTGAACTGGTCACATGAAGTGCTTGCCACATTTCTTGGAAGCATCTTTATTAGACACACTGAAAATCACTCAGACACTGTAGGTGTTTTGGTGTTATTTCCAGCTGCAGCAGGATACTAGTATAATGTAGATATTTCTATCTGTCAGGTCAACCCAGTCAGCAAAATTCATTTCCCAACACACACCACGGCCTACAAACATGGCTGCCCCAGTCTACGCTCCCCAGAACTCACACACCCTGACACATTAACAGTCACCAGACATCTGATTGAGCATACTGGTTGTCTCTCTCTCTCTCTCTCTCTCACACACACACACACACATGCACACACACAGACTCTTTAAAGGAGACTTTCACTCACCAAAACTTTACGAAGTATATGCTCAGTTTGTTTAGTATACCTGACATTACCAAGCCTGTTTATCTGTGTTCGCTGATCTGGTTTGCCCTTGCCTACTTTCCTGATTCCTGTGATTAGTCTCTGCCTAGTTTGTCCTGTTTGTTGATTGTCTGACTTAAGCCTGACCTCAAATGTTTTGGACTTGTCTGACTGTCTCTCATTAAAGGACAATAACTGTAATTGCATCCATCTCAGCCTTTCTCTTCATGACACTATCCTAAAGATTAATTTCTCTATACACCTACAGCTACATTTCTATTAAAATCTATTAAATCGAATACCATGTCACTGTCTTTCATAATAAAAGCTTGACAGTTCTACTTTCAGTTTAGTAACAGATTTGATTATTATACTGTATGCATATTTAAAGATATACATGTGTCACTCTTAATGTTTAGTTAAAATAACTAAATAAGACATGCAGGGGTTTGTGGTTATTAGAAGTCTCCAACTGTTAATCCAGAATTTTAAAGAACACTGACATCAGTGTAATTTTCCAGACTGAACTATGGAGAATTAAAGTAGTACCACAAATAAAGAACTTCTATATTATGCACATACTATGACCACCACCAGTTTATCAGATTGTTCAAGATAGAAACTGTTTTGCAGATTAAAATGAGCTCCAAGATGAATTGGCAGTACACTTTGGGGTAAATTTTAAAGAGATACTGTCACTAAAAATGAGCTACAAAAACATATCATATTAAAAAGAAATGCCTAATATAATGCCTATAAATAACTTTGTCCAAATATTGTTAAAAAAAAGGTTACTTAAAGAGTGTTTTTAAATTTAAATCCAGCTGCATAACATAAGACAACCTTTATATAAACTGTTTGGATGAAAATAACAACCAAGTATTTTAATGTGGAGAAATTAGATGTACAGTCAGGTCCATAAATATTGGGACATCGACACAATTCTAACATTTTTGGCTCTATACACCACCACAAT
>CM075028.1:16657128-16672253 GCA_037576675.1 Pangasius sanitwongsei
CCTTAAAAAAAAAAAAAAAAAATGCATTAAATAACCATTAAATCAAACCCCCCCGGCCTGTACAAAATACAAACTGTAAAGGCTTTAACCCCCCCCCCCCCCCCCCCCCCCCACCACCACCACCACCACCCCCCACCCCCCGGGATGATGGTCACAGTTTTGGGAAAAGGAACTACATTTCTCCAGAAGAACGACATCTGCTGTCTGAGACAGAGAGACAGACAGAGAGGATGTATGGTGTCTCGGTCATAAAATATCTGTGTGTTAATGGCCACAGTCTGATGGTTCCTCTCCAGCTGACTTCCTCTTCTGAATCATCGAAGGTCCATGTTTATGTCTCAGAAACCACACTGCTGATTAAGGGATTGAAGAGATCTCACAGGATTTAGCATCTCTCCTGCACTAAACAATGCCTGAGCTTACACTGCACTTTGACCTCTATTCAACAGATCATTTGATCCAAATCCACTTACAGCTGAACTCAGAGCTGAGTTTACACCCCTGATGATGATGAAGATGATGATGATGAAAGCTTTAGTGACAAACATATATTATTAAGCAAACACACCACCATGCGCTATTCATTCCAGTTTTTACAGTACACATTTTTACACAGTGGCTTTAGTGGCCACAGCATTTAGAAAACTTTGACACACACATGCACACAGATTGTCTCTCACAGCAAAAAAGAAAAAATTAAAAAATTTGAATAAACTCCACCTCACAGCTCCAGGGACGCTGCAGTTCGATCCTTAGCTTGGGTTACTGTCCTAAAAACATACCAGTAGGTGGCTAGGCTACACTAAACTGCCCCTAGGGGAGAGTATATGTGAGCAGGGTGCCTGAAATTCCTGCAAGGTATTCCTGCCTGAGGCCCAGTGTTCCCAAGATATACCCCAGATCCACTGCTACCCTGACCAGGATAAAGTGCTTCCTGAAGATGAAGAATACATCTGTGTTCTGTTCAACTTTTCCAGTGTTTTGTTTACAGCGATCTACAGTATTGACCTATGACTAAAGTCATGTACTGATTATGATTACTGTGATAAGTCTAAATACTCCAAATACACAGAGTAATCCAGAGAAAGAGAGTCCAGAGTCACTGGATACAGGTCAAAACTGAGCAAAAACAATATAGAAAAAAAAAACATTGTGTTGGTCAGCAGGTCAGAGAACCAGAACACTGAAGAACATCATTCTCTGTGCTTATATTGTTGCAAATCACACAAAAATTCGAATGTTGAAAATTGTTGGAAAAAAAATTTACACATCCACATTTCTCCCTGACGAGAGCTGAGACCCCTGCATCTTGTCGGACCAGAGTTGAGTACGGGTGCAATTTTCACATCTGTGAAAAACTGACAGAACTAAAGAAAAGATTTTTGGTTCGCATCAGACAAAGTACGTGTAAAAGCAGTCTAGGAACTCTCAGAAATTCAGCAGATGCAAGACAAAAACTAGGGCTGTAATTGATTTACACTAGGGCTGTCAAATCTAAGACAATTCTAAGGCCAGGACGAGCTGAGATCAAGACTGAATCTTGAGGGAGTCAAGTCAAGTGAAGCGAGTTCAAATGAAAGTGAGACTGAATCAAGATCGTGACCAAAAACCAGGAAACACTTTTTAAGGTTAAAGATTTACTTCAACTATGTGGTTAGGCTGTTTTCTAGAAGAAGAAATTACTTCTTGTCCAACTTTGTGCATGTGAAAAAAAAGGAAAATTTTGGGAAAACTGTATGTGGAGACCAAGACCATATTTAGCAAAACCAAAGGCCAAGACCAAAACAAGTCCAAATATAAATGCCAAAAACTCAGACAAAAGTCAAAGTCAATATAGAAACTGTCTCAAGACCGGATGCAAGCTCTATAGCCCTAACAAACACAGATGATGTAACAAGGAAGGGTGACACACATGAGGTCAAACCAGGCAGTGAAAGATTGACTAAATGCATTAACGAACATCCAGTTGCTGCTCTGCCATCAGTGGAACGGGAGCAGCGCTGAACAGATATTATTTGGGCGCAGATATATTTAAAGCCATAAAGTATATAGTATAAAGTGAAAGAGGTACCAAGAGAGAAAAGTGAGTGGGTGGTTTCTTGTCAAATGTTTTTTTTTCCCCTGACAATCATTTCATTCTCTCTCGCTTTCGGTAGACAAAAAATAAAAAGCGTCTCAGTTGTTTATTTGTGGCTGCGTTCTGGAAACTTCAGCAGAGACTGCAGAAAACCGCTGAGTCAGCTTTGCACGATCCGAACCCATCCTACCCCCCTTTCTTTCCCCTGCATCCTCTCTCTCTGTCTCTCTTTCTCACCACTTCCTCTCTCAGACTTTTTGATCTGTCTCTCCCATGTGCTAGCTATCCTGCTCTCACTTGACGTCTCTGCACTGTGTGGGTGGAGGTTGCGAAAGTGAGAAAACGCAGATCGAAGTCAAAGATAAGCTGTTTGCAAGGTTGCTTCATTCTTTTTAAACCATTTTAGAACATCCTATATTTTTTAGGGTGTAATTTACTTATTTTCTATCAATGAATCAGTTTTGGTTGCAGTGGTTCAACCTTGCACAGGGCGATAATTGAGCTGTAGCTCAGGTTTTTTTTCCCCTCATAATTGTTAGCCATAATTACATACGGTATTAGCTTGCTTTTTTTTCAGTCCACACTTGATGCTGACGTTTCATTGGGATGTATTGTCATCATCAACCCTTCCACTTAAGCCACTTTTTGTGGCTTCTGCTTTTCAAATTGAGTGTAGTGCTTAAAGATGACTAATGCATAGTAATAAACTGATCTTATCTTATTCTTGTATACTTCTACAATGCTTAGCAACATCACTTGTGTAGGTGCAGGGCGAGAAACCATATAACCCCCCATACTTGTACCACTTATGGAGACAGCTGTCTGACTTGTAGCTCAAGTTTTGCTAATTATTCTTAGCATGGAACACAGAACAAGTCCGAACAGTTGCCAGGCCCTCCAGACTGAGCAGAGAAAGAGTATGACAAAATCCCCTTTCACAAATGCATCTTTACCCGTAAAGTCTGGGCAGATTTCCACGGCAGAGTTAAGGTCAGTTAAACTTGGCTTGTGCTATGCTCATATTGAGACATTTACTCATACCGAACAGCTTGTTCAACGTAAGTTGGGGTGTCCTCTTTCCTCTTAATGACTAGTACTTGCATTATATCTTGGTAGCATCAAAACCACACAATCAAGAATTGCCTATTCTTCCATGTATGGAGACATATTTCTCACGTTTCCTGTATGTATTTCCTGACATATATGTCTCAAAGTTTCTCCTTTAAGCCATCACAGTTTTTTTTCACCGTCATTGCCTCGGCTTGCTGATTAGAGGTCTGGAACTTGACGTCTATAAAGCTGCTTTGTGAAAATAACTGATGCTAATATTGTTATGTAAATTTTTTTTATGAAATGAGAAATGTAGCACTGCAATTTAAACTGTATAAATCTGAATATTTATGCCCTTATTTGAATTTGTAAGCAAGCTGTGGGGCAGCAACGCTACCCGCTGTGGCACCGCGCAGCATGGTTTCAAATTCAAATTTATAATTATCAGGTGTACAAAATTCTCATTACAATTTTTGGAGCCACCGTCCATCTCAACTTCAGATTCAAATTTCCAAAACGCTACATGACTACATGGAGCGCAAGTCCAGTCTGGTCCACGTATATAAGAGCCAGAAGATTTCCGTTTATAAACGTAAAATATAAAACAGGAAAATGGTTCTATCTTTAGTGTTGCACTTTCCTTTTAAGAATAAAAACACGAATGAGATGAAGATTTGATTATGGATCTAGAGCCAGTCCATTCCAGTCCAAGTCAACATAATGTGAGACAAAAGTTACATATCAGAAAACCACTCATTTTTTGTATCTCCCTGTCTATTAGATAGAGATATACGAGTACATAGCCAATGAAATCTAGCATCTAACCAGAAGTGAAAATAGCAAATTGTCTATATATATATTTATATATATATATATATATATATATATATATATATATATATATATATATATACTGTATATATACACACACACACTTATATATATTTATCTTTTCTGTCCAATTGGGCTACACTCGGAAGTGAACGACTGCAGTCATCCCATCTGCAATTCAGAAATGCTTGGTCAATCTATCCACTTTTTGGAATATTTGTGTATGTGTACATGATTTATGATAGCCTGTTTGCAAGTAGGTGCAGAAAAGTGCTCTTCGTCCTTTCAGCTCCATTAAACACATCAGTCTGATCCTCAGGAAGTGTTAATACTTATACATTTTTGCTCATTGCACAGAAAGATTTATTATCGAAAACACGCAGAGGTCTAACATAACAAAAAGCTGTCCTTCAGAAAGTTTCCCATTTTTCATTTTCTCAATATAATGGTAAATTGTTTAGTCGTTACATACACGGACCTGATTGCCATCATTTCAGCCAATAAGCCAAAGTGAAGTTGATTGAGAACTGCTTTTTAAGCATGATTGTGGCTTGATGATGTGTATAAGAAAAGTATGCAGAAGTTCTCTATGGCCTCAGTGGGAAAACTGGATTAAACACAGTTACTGGGCTTTAGTCACTGAGGTCTCAGGTTATTATGTACATCTAAACTGCTTGTGTTTATGGCAACATTGGATTGAAATTTGATTCAACATGGGTTAATTTCAGCTCAATTTTTTGATCAGCAGCACAGAAATGAGTCTCCAGAAACCACAGAAACCATTACACATTTTAGCACTAAATTTTTTTTTTTTTTGCCTTTTTTTCCCAGCAAGAATGTAAGTAGTAGCCAACTTGTATTATTAATCAGCTAGCTACAATAGTTTGGCACTGATGGTGGAGTGGGTGGCCGCTTTATATCCCAGGGCGCCTTCGTGTCTGTGTTTTCTTCTGGCTCTCCCTTTTAGTTATGCTGCCATAGCTAGTCTTTTCGTCTTATCAGAGTCCCCGTTTGTGCTCTGTACATATTCTTTAACCATTACGTGACAATTAGCATACCTATCAATCTCTCTCTCTCTGTCTCTGTCGAGCTACACATGCTACTCCTGAGATACCAGTGATCCCGACCCCCTCTGCTCTCCGGACCTGCCTGATCCATCCTGATGTCCTACTTCTGCTTGGAGTTCTCATCACTTGGAAATCATTTGCTGTTGCTGAGGCTGGCCCCACATGGACAGCTTAAAGAACACCCTGAGATTACTGAGGATGATATCACTTAGAAACCATGAAGATGGCTTTGGACTTCAATTGCCATGAACAGTTTTGCACTCAAGTCTCAAGTCAGTGAACAGCTGATAACGTCAACGAAATAGACTACATGTGAAAACTATAATGAATTTCCTGGTTACACAGTTACACATTTTGTCCATGTAGTACACAGTTAGAGAAGGGATTTATTTATAATCGCACTATCTGGTGTCACCCAGATGAGGATGGGTTCCCTTCTGAGTCGGGTTCCTCTCAAGGTTTCTTACTCAAATTGTCTCAGGGAGTTTTTCCTCACCACCGTCACCTCTGGCTCACTCATTAGGGATAAATTCATACACTTAAAATGTATATCCTCAATGTATTTATTGCTGTAAAGCTGCTTTGAGACAATTGCCTTTGTTAGAAGCGCTATACAAATAAAATTGAATCGAATTGAATTAGTTCAAGCAATTATGTTAATTTTCCACATCTAACTAACTAACTTACTTAAATAACTACTTGACATTACTGTAACCTTGCTTACATAGCTAGCTAAAAAAAAAAGACCTGTGTTAACCTGTTTAATTCTACACAAAATAGCGTGTAATATTGAAGGGGATGGGACTTGGGGTAAAATGTTGATATTAACAGCTAATATTTGCAATCGGTCAGCAAGTAGAGCTTCTCAATTCCGCAGTTCAATTCTGAATCAGCCATGAACACCATCCAAATATATTAGTTTATTTTTTTACAAGCATACAAAGATGTGATAGTTACAACAATAACTGTGATAATAAAAATAAAATCAATATCTGTTCAGCAAAACATGTCATAACTCAGAGGGAAAAATATTTAAAAAGATGAAAATTCCCTGAGAAATATATTATACTCTACATGTAAATAAATAACTACTGGCCTACTCTACCCCATCCATCAGTGGAAACTTATGGATAAATGATAAGAACGTATGAACTTATGGATAAACTCTGCTCAGGCAGGAAGAACTTGATCAGCATAGATTCAATCATTACAGAAACAACTAGTATAAATCATTTTGTAACCCTTATCCAGCATTTCCACTAAAGGTCAAGATATCCATAACACATATCATTTTGTACATCTTCAGCATTTCAGCTCTGTCTGTTGCCTCAGTTTGAAGCTAGAGGGTCAGTTTAGCAGCTCATATCTCAATAAATTACAGAGTCGAGTCTTGTTCTCGCTGTGATCGATCTGCACTAGAGTTCACATAGCTAAGATACTCTAGGAGCGGTTGTTGTGGTCCCCACCCGAGTGTGATTGCTATGTTCACACCAGCTTGCACGGACCTCACTGAGAGGGCATAAAATGCACCAGGGCTCAATTCACAGCGCATGCTGTGGTTCTGTTTACATAAATACTACCAGGTCATCAAATATTGAAATGTTAAATATAATAGAAAAAAATATTCTAAATTAATTTAGAAAAAAAACAAATGAGAACTGTGTATGTGTACTTCATGAAGGTATGCATGAAGTGTGTACTCGTGTGATGTATTCTTAACATGTGTGTGTGTTTATATGCTAGATCATGAAACCACCAAAGAAGTTTTCTTGCTGTCCTTCTACCAGGTTGTTAAGATCACTGACTGAAACAAACAACTTGTCCTTCTTATACAGCTTGAAAACTCCACCCAGGTAGCTGCTAATCTGGTTCGTCTTCTCGTGATGCCTTATCTGGTCCAAACAGCTGTACCTGCACGCAAACATAAAACATCACAACCACAGTGCAACCACAGGACCGTCCTAACCTACTTTTTAGAGAGTTCAAAAACAGGAAGGGACCTGAGGGAAATTAGGGGCTCTTGTTTTTAATCATTTTTCAGCTATAACATTACCTCAAACATCTCAGCATGACATTTTTGTCTGCTTTAGGTAGTGATGTTACACACGGCGGAGGTGTGTATGTGAATGTGTGTATACCTGTCCGTCATGAGGCTGACGGGTTGGTGGCTGTAACGTGATGAGTTCAGTTTGATCTCATGTGTGAAACCTTTGCAGCTGTTTTTGAAGGCCACTTTGGAGAACAGGTAGTAGAATCCGTCTTTAGGGATGATCAGACAGCCATTGCTGTAATTGAAATTGTGCGTAAATGCAGGAAAGCCACGGGTGGCCCACTGCATCACGGCTGTGTCTGACTTCAGGTCTGCAACGAACAAACACATGAACACACACATTTAGCACTGTGTGTGTGTGTTGCCTTTTGAATGTAGTGATGGTGAATTCTGTTCTCTCAATGACAGCCATGTTGTTATAATTTCAGCAGAATGCAAAATGTGACATTATGGATATTTAACCAATCACAGTACACTTTAGAAGAGCAGTGTGCAATGTTTAGTGCCCCCTGCTGCCTGTGAGGTGAACTGCAATGAAAAAGCAACTGACTCCAATCTACATCTGCTAGTGATGTACGCTATACTCCCTCTGAAGCCTGCACCCTGCTTTCACAGTAGCAATGACAAAGTAAATTTTTTATTCATTTTTGCAACATGGACATGCGATTCCAGCAGCAACCACAAGTGAGATGGCAATTTTGGCTACTGCCATCTTGTGTCAGGTGAATAATCTCACCTAGATACTGTAAAACTGCTGCTATAATCATAAAGACTACAACACTTATACTGAACATCCTTTCAACACACTCAGTACTGTTTGTCTTTACTCTTCTACACCCGTATACTATAATGATTTATAATCTCGATATCCAGGTGTCACCCGGAAGAGGATGGGATCCGGTCTGGTTCCTCTCAAGGTTTCTTCTTCACGTCTTCATGTCCAAGGCATTTTTTCTTCACTAGGGATCTAAATCTACACTTGAATTTCTCTAAGATATATATATATATATATACCGTATATGTATAAGTATGTAGACACCTGAACATCACATCCATACAGTATGTGCTTGTTAAACATCTCATGGGCATCTCCAAAACCATGGGCTTCAATTTAAAAGTTTGCGTATTGGTCGTTTTTCACTGCACCAAATTTGGAACGGTAGTGAGTGTTGTGAATGAGGACGGGAAATTTTTTTCAGTGGTACAAACCTCAGTACTTTGTGGTCCTGTTCTGGGTAGCCAATGTGATATATACATATGAATGTCATGTTTTGAATACAGCTTTTACAACATTAAGCATTTTGAATGTACACTAGTTTCACCCCAGCCTCAGAAGCATTCTGTTTCACTGAGTATTTGTTTACTACACTAAACTTATATGTGTACAGTCAGGTCTATACATTTTTGAACATTGTCAAAGTTATTGATATTTTAGCTGTCTAGCAAAGTAAACTGGAGTTCTATATTAAAAAATGAATAGCTCAGTACTTTAATATGGGGGGATTGTATTTACTGATGGTGTGACTGCTGACAGAAGCAGCAGGACGAATTTGGAAGTGTACAGGGTGATATTATCTGCTCACATTCAGCCATACTCATGGAAAATGACCCGAAGCATACTTCCAAAGCAACCCATTGACTGCAAAGGATGTGCAACCAAGTATTATAAATGAAATTTTAATTTATGATAATTTGTCCAATTACATTTAGTCCCTTAAAAAGGTTTGATCACATATAAAAAGTTCTTTAATTCCTACACCATCCACCTGATTTGAATTTAAATACCAAGCAGTTAAATCTGAAAGGCTGTACTTTGAGCTCATATTCATTATTTAATTTCAACTCCAATACCCTGCATTAGACAGCAAAAATAACAATGATTTTCTACACACACACACACACACACACACATGCGCGCAAACATACGCATACCATAATTTACCAAAATTTTAGTTTTTTTTTTTTTTTTCAGATAGCCTCTAAGAATGCCTTGGACAAACAAAGAACATATTGAAATCGTTCTCATGACTGGATCTGGAAGATGTCGCAAGTTTGTGATGGACTTTAACAGGAAACAGAGTGAGCACATCACACACCACACTGTTGCCAAACTTATTAACAAATTCAAAAACGCTGAAAGTGTTGCAGACCAACCGAGAAGTGGACGTCCACGAACATCCACTGACGAAGACACAACCAGCGTGGTGCTAGTATATATTCTGTACATACATATAGACACCCACACACACACCCCAATCAGCCATAACATTAAAACCACTGACAAACAGATGAAGTGAATAAGATTGATTATCTTGTTACAATGCCACCTGTCAGGGGGTGGGATATATTAGGCAGCAAGTGAACAGTCAGTTCTCGAAGTTGATGTGTTGGAAGCAGGAAAAATGGGCAAGCGTAAGGATCTGAGCAACTTTGACAAGAGCCAAACTGTGATGGCTAGACATCTGGGTCAGAGCATCTCCAAAACAGCAGGTCTTGTGGGGTGTTCCCGGTATGCAGTGGTTAGTACCTACCAAAAGTGGTCCAAGGAAGGACAACCGGTGAATCAGCAACTGGGTCCCCAAGGCTCACTGATGTGCATGGAACGAAAAAAGGTTCAAGGTGTTGACTTGGCCTCCAAATTCCCCAGATCTCAATCCGATCGAGCACCTGTGGGATGTGCTGGACAAACAAGTCTGATCCATAGAGGCCCCACCTCACAACTTACAGGACTTAAAGGATCTGCTGCTAATGTCTTAGTGCCACAAACCACAGCACACCTTCAGAGGTCTTATGGAGTCCATGCCTTGACGGGTCACAGCTGTTTTGGCAGCACAAGGGGAACCTACACTATATATATATATATATATATATATATTTCCTTCACTTGCATTGACACCTCTTTGGGCCACATATTGAGAGTTCCCATGAACAGCTATCAAATACCAAATGCAAATTCAACACCTGGAATCAAGTACAGAGCTTTTATCTCCTTAATTTGTCATGAAATAACAAGGAAACAGGCCACACCTGGCCATGGAGCTGCTTATCAGTCAGTTGTCCAATTACTTTTGAGCCTGTGAAAATGGAGGGACTGTAAAAAATGGCTGTAATTCCTAAATGTTTGATGCAATGTTTTTTGTTAAATCCCTTGAATTAAAGCTGAAAGTCTACACTTCATTTCAAATCCATTGTGGTGGTGAACAGAGGCAAAATCAAAACTGTGTCACTGCCATAAATACTTATGGACCTGACTGTATATATATAAATAGATATAGATATAGAGATATAGATATAGAGATATAGAGATTGTGTGTGTGTGTGTGTGTGTAGTGTGTGGTGGTGTGCTGGCTCTTACGATGATTGTGATGCAGAAATGCAGCTGGTTTGGTCTCACTGTCAGTCTTCGGGTTCTGCGCTGGTGGTGGGATTTCTTTAGAATCTGCGGTGACACACAGCACATAGTAAACCACGCAATTTATCTCTTAGTGTATAAAACACAAATCTATGCAGTAATAAGGTGTTAGTGTGTGTTAGTGCAGTGAGTGTTTGTGTGCGTACGTACAGGCATCATCCCGGGTTTTGTTTTCTCCCTGAACAATAAGCAGTATGATTATAAGTATACTTCAACACACACAAATATACACTATAAAAAAAAAAAAGATCTACGTATGTCATACTTACAATCTGCTTGTCAGACTGAATCATGTCTTGAGGTATCTGCTAAAGAAGATAAGAAAGAAGGACATTTATAACCAAGTCATAGGTTGTAAAGTCGTCCAATCTTTATAAATCATAGATATAAATCTTACTATCTTCGCTATGTTACACCTAAATCTAAGCCTGACCTTATCTCAGTAACATAAAGCAAATCTTTGGCTCTTTTAGTTTTTCCAAATAAAAGCTGCAAAATCAAAAAGGTCAGCTTTGTATACTTTTGTAACCTAGGAATAATATAGGTATGAGTTACAATCTAGCCTAAGTTTATAGATATAATATTATTTTGAATCTAATATACAGTATGTATATTACATACATATACACACAACATATAGGCATTACCGAAACCTAGTGTAGATAAAATATCGGTATATCCTGAACATAATATATAGCGTCGAGAAACACACACTGAGGTAGTCTAGCGTCTTTGCCTGAGGCCACAATAACTTAACAATGAAAAGACAGAATCAGGAACTACACCAGCTAGCACTTAAAGATAGAATAGCTAACTGTGTCTTAAAAAAAAATGCAAACTGATGCTAGCTGGCTAGCAATAACCTTTCTGCAATTGCATCAAGCAAGCTGACAAGCATCATTTCTACACCTGAGGTCTTTAAAGCCAATTTTAAGGCAGCTTTTGTCAAAGTAACACATCTTTAGTCTTGTTTCTCTTATAAAAAGCACATAATCAAGATGGAAGTCTGTCACGTTTTAACCGCTGTTTGGACTGGATCGGTTTATCAGGATCTGTAGTAAAAGATTTGCATAAGACGCTGAGATAAAAGTAAAACTCTCATGCAAGCTGCTTGTCTGAGGAACGTACAGACTTCAGACGTGGTGATCTGTTGTGAATTTGTTTACAGAAAAACACAACCGGGATATTGTGGCATGTGTGAATGTAAAGGTTTATATTACTTAAAGTTCATTTGATTAACTTTCTTTAACTTTCCTTAGAATGAGCTGCTGGTGAGAACAGAATGGAGACTCACGCTTAGCCACTAATTTTTGTTGAGACTTTTCCGAAGCGTTTTTTCCAGTGCAATGGGCAACATTACGTTTGTTGTAGGTAACTGGGACTGGAATTTTAGCAGAGCAGGAGGAAGGAAAACATGGACATTGATGAAGAATAAAACCACAAAGTTACTTCTGTAAAAGATTCAACTGACTTTAACTACTCATGCAAAATGAATCCCGTTTAAAAATACATCCGTAGTGGGTCAAGGTAGCGTTGTTTTCCCCAACGTATCTGTGGGAATTTTATTTCCTCAGTAAGTAATGAAGATGAATGAAATCCAGGTGTGGCTGGGAAAGATCTAAACCGTGGCATGGCTGGGGATTTCCTAGGACACAATTTGGGGAATGCTGAGTTTGGCATGAGCCACTATTTATTTAAATGTCATGATGTGTTAACCACACACACACACACACACACACACACATACACACACCCACGCACACACACATACACACTGGTTTTACTATGTTTGTGAGAACTTTACAGAAGGTAATTATCGCTGATTAATCTTTTCAAATACAAGCTGTAAAACCACTGTTTTTCTGGAGGCCATCTGACACCATCCTGTCATTATGAGGACTTTTTGTACTTTTTTGGTCCTCACAAAGGGCTAAATATGTGTTCACACACACACACACACACACACACACACACACACACTGATTCGATCTTGCTGGGCAATGTACCAGCAAGAGGCGTGAACGAAAGAGGAAGTCCATCTGGAACTTTGCCGCATGACGTCAAAAATGAAAACCTGCTGAGCGCAATGGAGATTCCAAAAACACACACACACACACACACACACACACACGGGTATGCACTCTTAGACTTTAGTACCGTGAGATTGGTGAGTTCCTGTTAAGATTTAGGAATAGAAACATGCACACACACACACACACACACACAACACACACACACACTGTAAATTATGAGTCAAACTTTCATCCACACTGTAAATGCTAATAATGTAAGTAATTAGTCATGTAAATACTGTGTGACCGACTGTTACTGAGGGGTTTTGGTCTGTTACGTCTGCAGAAACCACTCAGGTTTCCCCCTGAAACCTGTATAAAAGTGTTTTTTTCCACTTCAAACACTCGCTCTCTCTCTCTCTCTCTCACACACACACACACACACACACACCACACAAAAGTGATGCAGTGGAGCAGTGTCAGGGTAACATAACACTAAATGCTGCGCTAAATGCCAAGTCATAGCTAAACTTAAACTCAAACCTCGGGACCCAAAACAAAACTTTTTGCCTTATTTAGGGTTTTTTTCCCTTTAATATAAAATCAGCATTTTTTTAAAAAATAAATAAATGAACACTTTCAAAAACTTCACACTTTATCAGGTTCTCCTGTCATTATGGGGACAATCGCATCAATTCCTTTAAAATATGAAAGATCACCATAATGACATCATAATTACCATAGTTTTCAACATACACACACACATGCACAGACACACACAAACACACACACACACAAACCTGCACACACACAGTTTCATGCACAAAATAGGTCCCCAAAGTCATGTCATGATGATTCACACATCCAAATGAGAAATGCAACACATCATGAATCATGAACTCACACACACACACACACACACACACACGGTGTTATTTGTGAGAACTTGCATTGATTATAATAAACACACACACACACACACACACACACGGTGTTACTTATGAGAACTTGCATTGATTATAATAAACACACACACACAGTGTTACTTATGAGAACTTGCATTGATTATAATAAACACACACACACACACACACACACACGGTGTTACTTATGAGAACTTGCATTGATTATAATAAACACACACACACAGTGTTACTTATGAGAACTTGCATTGATTATAATAAACACACACACACACACACACACACCTGTGTAGAAATCCGCTGGTACAGATGGTAGATGAATACCCCATGCAAGAACACTCCGAGTAGCGCCAGGCCCAGTAGAGTGTACAGAATGTAAGTGCCCTTACTCTGCTGTTTAGGGGGCACAAGGTTCACAGTCGCCTGGCTGTCCACCACAAACACCTCCCCCATCCCGAGGGACCCTAACGAGTGCGCACTACTGAGGGAGAAGCGGTCCTGTCCCTAATGAAGAGCCTTAGATATTCTGAAGTGTTAATCTTACAGAAGTGTACACTTCTGCTCAGCTGTAGTGATGATGATGGTTTTCCTTCTACCTGCTGCGTCTGTGTCCCCTTTCGGGTGTGTCTCAAATCACAGAGTCACAGAGTTAGAGTGAGAGAGAGAGAGAGAGAGAGAGAGAGAGAGAGAGATGCAGCAGCGCCGGCTCAGCCATGCAAGTGAGAGCAGCAAGTGAGTGAGTGTGTGTCTTCAGGACGGAGCGTGAATGAGGTGGGGAAGTAGTGTGTGTGAGTCAACAGAGCCTCTAGTCGACCTTACACACACACATGCACACACACACATGCACACACACATGCACACACACATGCACGCACACATGCACGCACACACACACACCCACACAGTGTCCAGGCAGTACAGGAGACATGCAGTTTCTTTCGCTCTCTCTCTCTCGCTCTCTCTTTCACACACAGTATCGTTCTCTCACTTCCACATTTCTATCACTGCGTAATTTTGTGTGTGTGTGTGTGTGTGTGTGTGTTTGTGTGTGTGTGAGGTCAGAGACACAGATCCGCCCTTCAGCTACTTTTTCTCTGTTCATCCATTTGTCTCTGTTTCTCTCTTAGTTTGTCTGTCTGTTCATCAGTCTGTCTGTTTCTCTGTGTATCTGTCTGTCTGGCTATCTGCCTGTCTCTGTTTCTCTCTCTCTCCTTGCCTGTCTATCTTTCTGTTTGTCCATATGTCTCTCGGTTTTGTCTCTGTCTCGTTTTTTTCCTGTCTGTCTCTCTTTGGGTATCTCTCTCTCTCTCTCTCTCTCTATCTGCTCTTTCAGCAGATCACACACACACACACACACACACATACACACACATATACACACACACCCACGCACACATACAGGCCGGAAAAAACAGCTATGAAATATGTGGTCTGAGGTAAGTACAGTTATCTGAACATCTACACACACACACACACACGCACACACTCACACACACACACACACACACTAACACAGACACACAGAGTTCCGGTGGCTGCTGCAGTACTGAACCATGCAGATGCTAGGTTACAAACATTGCATGACTCCATCATCATCCTCCTCCTCATCATCCTCCTCCTCCTCCTCCCCCCTATGAAATATGTGGTCTGAGGTAAGTATCATCCTCATCCTCCGCCTCATCATCATCATCATCATCCTCCTG
>CM075028.1:16694784-16706660 GCA_037576675.1 Pangasius sanitwongsei
CAGTGTCTAAACCCACACACCAACCAATCAGACTCGGCCTACCAGTGTCTAAACCCACACACCAACCAATCAGACTCGGCCTACCAGTGTCTAAACCCACACACCAACCAATCAGACTCGGCCTACCAGTGTCTAAACCCACACACCAACCAATCAGACTCGGCCTACCAGTGTCTAAACCCACACACCAACCAATCAGACTCGGCCTACCAGTGTCTAAACCCACACACCAACCAATCAGACTCGGCCTACCAGTGTCTAAACCCACACACCAACCAATCAGACTCAGCCTACCAGTGTCTAAACCCACACACCAACCAATCAGACAAGAGTCTAAACCCAAACACAGTCTCCTCTACTGGAAATTGAACCCTACTTGTGTAGTCAGCACTAAGCTACTGTACAAATTTTGCTTTGATAAACTATGTGGGTTTTTCTACTAAATGTTCTTAAAGTTAAAATTTATTTTCTTGTTCTGATGTTTGGAGGAAAAAAACTTAAATTGTGTACTATCTGTACTTCTTGTCCCCCCCCCCCCTTCTAATTGTTCAATAAACTCTTCAAAACATCTCGAACCTCTTGCAATTAAATTAATAAAAATTATCATTGGTATATTTATTATTATAATGCACATGACCTAAACACTATGTACACCACTGCACAGTTACCCACAATCCCCTCTGATCCACCAAACCCTTAATGTTTGTTAACCATGTCAACCGAGTGTCTACCCAGATAAACTAATAATAACTAAAAATAAATAAATATTCTGATTGAGCCCATTTGCTGGAAACTACCCTCTGTGTCGCTACTGTACAAATGCTAAACTTTTACTCCTACGGACACTTTTAAATCTACTCCGCAAAATCCTAAAAAAAAAAAAAAGAAAAAAAAAGAAAAGAAAAGAAACAATAGCACATTCGAAAACAGAGATCCAAAGATGATGACCCTTTTCTTCTTTTTTAAAGCCTATTTCACAGTGCACCAACATATGCCAACCAACGCCAACAGACACGTTTATCAGGTTTTCTCAGATCAGCTTGTAGCTTGCTTGTGCTGGACTTAGACTTGCCACACCTGCCCTCTGTCATCAGGTTTTATATGAACATTCTGTTGATGTTGACAAGTTAACTTTCATTAGCCAGCTTTTTAGATAATTACAGCTACTTACTATTTAAAATATTTACACTGGCTACATTGGGAAGCCCTGCATAAGTATCATGTAATAGGCCAATCAAACATAATTAAAACCGAGAGAGTTAGCATTTACTGTATCAGCTTCAATTCGATAATCTTAGTTTGCCTAATGTTCGTCTTTCAGAGAAGCTAAATTAAAGAAGAAAAATGGACAACATGAGGACACAGAACAAGAGATACCTGAAATCCCCTCCCTCCGGTAGCACAGGACATCTGACTCCAAGGCAGAAATGGTTTCTTAGGAGACTTAAGTTTTTAGTGGTGCACATGAAAAAATGTAAATTTATTTAAAATAACGTTTATTTGGCTGTGGGTGCAGAGAAACATTTACAGTATTTTAGCCAATTTCCATGGGCAGCTCCTTTCTCAGAGTTAAAGTACTCCATCAATCTCTCATTATTTGGTTAAAAGATATAGTTTTATTTCAATGAAACATATAGTTCTCCCAATAATAAAAATTCTGTCATTATTTACTCATCCCCATGTTGTTCAAAACCCATAAGAACTTTATTCTGTGGAACACAAAGGAGATTTTTGCAAACTGTGAGCCACTTTAGTGCCAAACATTCTGCAAACATTCCGGGGCAGTCGTGGCCTAATGGTCCGATAGTCGGACTTGTAACCCGAAAGTGAACCCGAAGGTTGTGGGTTCGAGTCTTGGGTCCAGCAGGGATTGTAGGTGGGGGGAGTAAATGACCAGCGCTCTCTGCCACCCTCAATGCCACGACTGAGGTGAGACCCTTGAGCAAGGCACCGTTATTTGCTCTCGAGGACCTTGGCAATCCTGATCAATTATTCCACTCAGATAAGCATCACCACATTCATCATGTGAATACTTGTGAAGGGCACATGATGCCAGAACAATGTCTTCCACAAAATTTGGATCCAGATTAATCATAGTTTTAAAACGTATTTTTGACAATACAACGGGCACGAGATAAACGTAGTTGAAGACTCTTTGTTCTGTGGAAGGCCCCCTTTGTGCAAAATGTTTCATTAAGTATGGTTTCAGAGGAAATACTTTGTCTGCCACAACGAAAAAGGCCATTCTCATGTCTGTTCCTGGCAATGAAGTGAGCTGGGGAATGTTTGCAGTTCTCTGTTCTAGAGAATCTTGCAATGTTGACCCTCTAAATACTCCACCATCTGACACTCTTCCATTACACGCTACATCAACATAAAGAAATCTGTAATTGCTTACAAACAATGGTATCATAACAATCGAATTGAAGTGTTTATAATTGAAGAACTGGGTTCCGCAGTGGGGGTAGGGTCTAATCAGAACACGCTTCCCGTCCAAAGCCCCTAAGCAATTTAGAAATTTTGCAGTTACTTGGAATCCTTCGGATATCTTCAGCCACTCACCTGCTGTTGTAAGGCACTGGAAAAGAGAATAAGAAATTGGATGCTTTTACTTGTTAATTCATCTTTACAAAATAGTTGATTACTCCACTTGAGGAGGATGGGATGGGTGAAGGTGAGGATAGAAAGGAGGATAAGGAACGAGTAAGAGAAGAGGAAGAACAAGACAGGGAAGAGGAGAAGGAAGATCTCCAGCCTACAGCAGACAGAAGGCGTCTTAAAAGAACGATTTCATTTAATGCTGCTCAAGCCCAAGACCTGGCCATTCTTGGGGCCATAAATGAAACTTTAAAAAGTTCTGACAGAGAAGCACCAACAGAACCAGCAGCCATCCATGACCTACAGCATCTCTGCCTTCTGTCAGCACAGAGCAGCAATTACGAGCAACTGAAGACCCACAGCACCTGCGATACATTCAGTTTCAAATACATCAGACACTATATTCTATAAGTTTCAAAAGATTTTTTTAATCCCAAAGCACTGAAATATAAATTTTTCCTCCATCTCATATGTTTTTTCCCATCACCATGTAAACATATAACTCTCTGTATGTAAAAAATAAAGAACTTGAACTATTGTGATTGTTTCAGTCCAATAACGCTTCTGACCTCACGCCATTTCCTCACACAAACACACTAATAATCTTCACCTTCAACATTTATACATCAACATGTTTCCAAAATTAACAATATTCCTGCTTAAAATAATTTCTAACTGGTTTAAAATGTCTGAAAGCCTACTTGGCAATCTAATTATATAAACATATACATAAACAAATCATATTTTTATATAATTAATTATAATATAATGATGAGATAACAATGATTATGATATAATTATTATCACAGTTTTATAATATATGTAAATAGATCATATTGTGACATTTTTCTGTATATGGTTTTGTGTGTGTGTGACCAGTAAAATTTGAATTTGAATTGGTTTGGCGCCATTTTTAGCCTCATGCTAAGCTAAATCAGCTGTCAGCACATATTAGCTCGCTAACTAGCATGTTAGCAAGAGTTACAGAGCATAGCAACAGTTAAAAACTATTTAAACACTATTTTTGCGATCCTAAGCGACATGTCTCGGAGGTTTATGAGGAAAAAGGAGAGTTGTTGAGCTTACTGCGACTTAAACATAAAGCTGTCGTTAATTAGCTAACGATGCTAACGATGCTAGCTAGCTCAAGCTGCTAAAATCACCTTTTTTGTTTCAAGAAAAAAAAATGCTTCACTTTAAAGAGCTTTGCTGACTAAAAGCTAGCTGTGTTTAACTGAGGAAAATAAAAATAACTAACCTGTCCTGCTTCGTTTTCTAGTGTAAAATGAAAAAGTGGATCTCTGCACTGTCTGAGGTAAAATCCTGTCAAAAAAGGGGCGGGTTACCATTCTACAATCTCATTGGTCAACTTCACCGTCAAACACCAGCCTCCTGATGTGATTGGACCAAAGACATCAGGAGTTTTCTGCTAGTTTTACCTGATTGGCTGAAACGATTAACATAGGAGCGATACAAAATGGCGGCATTCATCCATTTTATCATAATAATATGTACATAAACGCACATTTTTCACAATGATCCACAAACGTAATCTTTTTTTTTTTTAAATAGACTTTAATTTACTAGATTGGTGAATAACAAGATCTAAAAAAAAAAAAAAAAACACTTAAAATTTTATAAAATTTTAGAAACATCGAATAATAGGGGGGTTTGTTCTTTTGTTTTTTGTCTTTATGGATTGTATCTCTGTAATTCTTTTTTTATTATTACTATTTGGAACTTGTCATCTGTTTCTAAATTGAGGGGAAAAAAACAATCTTATTTTAAAAGTAAGACATTTTGTCTTCAATGAAATACGACGCAAAAATAATTTGGTACACCTTTCTTTCCTATCTTACTAAAACGTTTAGGGGAAACAAGATGCAGCCTGAGAGAAATAAAACTCTTACTATTATTATTATTAGTAGTAGTAGTAGTAATAAGGACATCCAAGCACCAGATATAATATGGACAATGTGTTAGATTCAACAGCATAAGTCTGGATTAAACATAGTTTAATGAAACATATTCAGATTACATACATTTCATAATTAAAGGATTTCTTCTGTATTTGTTTTTCCCCATTTAATAAACTTCCCTGTGTGGTTACTACATCACAGAAATAAGTTTCTGTAA
This sequence comes from Pangasius sanitwongsei, assembly GCA_037576675.1. NCBI lineage: Eukaryota > Metazoa > Chordata > Actinopteri > Siluriformes > Pangasiidae > Pangasius > Pangasius sanitwongsei. Next base: position 16,699,519 of record CM075028.1, read on the forward strand.
ACAGCACATCTTGGGATTGGTCAGAGATTTCTTTATTTTCAGTAACATAAAATCCAAAATTAGGAAGGTCCAGTCTTGGGAACATTGTTTGGAAGTCTGGATCCAAACTGACACCCAGGTGGCACTGATTCAGGTAAACCCATATAACACTGTAGTACCACCTAGAGGCCAAACCTGGCTTACTGGCCCCATGTCTCCAGGTTTACTAAAATAACATTTGAAGCAGTTGGCAAACATTGACATCACCAACCACCAATCAGAAACTGAGAAGTCACTAATTTTCATTGTAAGTCATCACATTTTTTCATGCATGAATTTCATCAAGTATCATTTGTGGATATTGCATACAAATAGCGCAGAGATCATTATTTACACCAGACACTCTTTTTGTCCCACTTTTATAATATCTGTTTATTCATACCACAACCCGCATACATCAGGTGTGATTCAGGAGTTTTTGTTTGAATTTCTTTTCAGGCACACAATGTTCCGTTCGCCTGCTCCAAATGTAGTCGATCAGCTGAGTCTGATTTGATGAGTGAAATTACAGTGTATAGGTTTGCAGAAAAGCTACAAGGCTAATATACCAAACAAAACTTTCTCTTAGACCTTTGCTTGAAGTGAGACTTCCTGTCATCTATAAACATGCACTAAACTCTTCAGTGTAGCTGAACACCAGAGCATGATTGATAGGGGCCAGACTCTTGTATAACCAGACTCACCTTTTCTACTAGCGCAATAAAAAATTCATACTGCTGATGTGGCATTTCTGGTATTAAGAACAGATTTTACAATTCCAACATGATTCCTTCATTCACAACACAAAGATATTTTGCTATTGCCTATAAAAAGGTTTGTGTCCTGCTCACTTATCCATTGTTATAATATTTAACCTTTTTTAATAATAATTTTCAAAACCATTCGCACTGTTCACATCTTGTTGCTTGAATTGTCATTGACAAAATGGCACCACCCCCAAGCCAGTGATGTCACTGTTCCTGGGGTCCAGACCCCAGTGTATGCCTAGGACAAACTGCTGGTGGGAAAGTGCTGAAAGCTATCAGATTTGGCAGCAGTACTGTGTTGGTGGAAAAGTGTTCATGTAAAGAGAAAAGAAAGAGTGTGCAGTGATAATTCATAAATGTTACAGCCATACATAAAATCTATTAAACTCCCATGAGATCCATGAGTTCGACTTGCTCCAGGCAACAGAATCTGGAGAGAATAGCTAAGAGACTAATAAAAGGTCACAGAGGTCAAAGTTTTTGCCTCCTAAATATAGTCATTCTCTCCCAGTTCTTCTTCTCCCAGCTCCACTCCTTCCACATCATCCTCTTCATCCAGCAAGTCAAAAAGCAATTCTGTCAGGTTATGTTTTTCAGGTTTCTCTCGAACATCCTCATTCCTTATTTTCTCTGCAGCTGAAACCATCCCTTCACACATTGGCTCTGTCTGTTGCTCCTTCCCATTCTTTTCTGCCTCTGCAGCTGGGACCACCCCTTCAGACAATAGCTCCACCTCTTGGTTTTTCCTATCTCTTACTGCCTCTGCAGCTTGGATTGTCCATCCACAGAATGGCTCCGCCTCTTGGTCTTTCCTATCTCCTACTGCCTCTGTAGCTTGGATCGCCCGTCCACAGAATGGCTCCGCCTCTTGGTCTTTCTTATCACCTACTGCCTCTGAAGCCTGGATCACCTGTTCACAGAATGTCTTCGCCTCTTGCTTCATCATATCTGCTTCTGCATCTGGAACTGACCTTTGCCCTATTGACCACGCCTCTTCCGGTTTCACTTCAGGCCCACCCGTCACCATGGAGTTCTGGAAAATTTATGGTTAGCACAAGTGAGGGTCTGCTCTTCATACACACATTATTGTGTACTGACAAGAAGTGATTCACCAACATGGTTTGGAGCCCAACTAAGATATGGTTGTTTAATTCTAAAATTTAAGCAGAGCATGCATAAGACAATGTACAAAATCCTGACAGATTATTAAAAAATATAATAAAATTTTTAAAAAATACGCACCTTAAGGTTGAGCTTCAGGTTCTTGTGGATGAAACTGTGACTGAGGATGTTCTGGGCAATGGACAGCCCCGAATTTTTAGATTGTTCCATCATCATCTTCAAAGGCATGCGAAACATACACAATTAGACTCAATCAGACTCAATCAGAAGAAGTGTATAAACCATCATAAAGCGAAACGGAAAGCAGAGCAACAAATCACACACATACTGATGCTCTGTAGATTTTAATGATGTGCTGCATTAGGTTGCATATTTATTTTAAACACGGTGTGTGTGTGTTTGTGGATATACCATGCAGTTGTAGTTATGATCAGGGGACTTGAGGTGTTTCTGAATTAAGGAACGCTGCATGGGTATATATACATCACACGCTAGACAGTGAGCTGCTTCTGCCTTCCTCATGAAGTGCTCCATACCAATATCTATACACACACATTCAATAAATCAACTTACGACACATGAAGCAAATGCAGAGAAGGGAAAAAAATGAGTCAGAAACCTCGAGTCAGGTCCCGATCTTCATACAGCTGACAGACGGCAGCACGGTGATTCGGTATCTGATTAATGAAATCCTCAACCCTCTTATGCTTATTACTGAAATGAGTCTGTACATACACAAACACGCACAAAAATCAAGCAAAGAGTGGTACGTCATAATGCAAACACACAAACATCCTCACTGTCTCCAGGTACCTGTGACTGGACAATATATTATAGAACAGTAATGTGGTTTTAAATGTTCTGTTGACTCTTGGTAGACCATCAGGATCCAACCATTCAGGACAGTGTGTTAGCTAAAGAACACACACTGATAGTACAGTAGGGCTTGACTAGTTAAACTTATTCATAAATTAACTCACTGCCTTGAAAACATGTTATGAATTAACAACCTTAATAGTCAGAAGCTGGAATGTTAATTCCCATGCCATGCAAGATCATTCTTTGATCAGGTCTTTCATATTGCATATGAATTTTGTAATTATGTGGCATAGACTAACTTTATATTGCATCTTACTGATAAAGATCCATGACGTTCTTGGATTATACACGAGAACTACACAAAGACTTTGCATTTTTATTTATTTCCTGTTTGGCAGAAGTCAGTTGTACTATAAATAGCAGGCCATCGGGTATCAAACAAGACTTGACCATTATACGTTTTGTTATTCAGTCTCTACGCCAATCATAATCTGGTCATTCAGCAGAACGTTTGTGTTATTAACATATCTACATATCTATTTGAAATGGTGGCATTTTGACTGTCAAAACAACCGTGTTGTTCCCTGGCCATTGTGAGTAGGGTTGTACCTGCAGGAAGTCCACAGTCGGTTCAGAGAGGTGCTCTGACAGGAACTTGAAGTGATCTTTGTGGAATTTGCTCTCAAGATGGGCTGCCATGTTGTTTCTGTAGAATGAGTGGAACTTGCATACTGAACATACAAAAGCTATCCTGGTGACCATGTGACAAACAGGAGAAACGGCCAATCAGAACATTTAATAAAAACACATACGGTACAGCACTGCACACTTTCGTTTATGTACTGCAATTACTTAGCCTTGTTCAAGGTAATGCATGTTTTTATGAGATTCTGGAGCTGGATCTGACCTCTGGGCTGTGATCTTCATTCCTGGTCTCCAAAAGTAGCCCTGCTTCCTCTGTGTGCCATCAGGAGTCTGGGTTTGTCTGCCCTGCTGCTCTGTAGAATATGTCACTACAGAAATTAAATGGGTTCATTAAATCTACTCAGGCACATCACACACCTGTCATCGCTAAAGAGTTTTAGGTAAGAGTGCTATACCATGGTCGGTCTTGGCCTCCAACCGCTTTTCTGGAGCAAAATCCACTTTTGTAAAGAAAAAAGTAGAAAAATAGAGCAGGATCAGTGGCTTAATAAATAAGGTATATGGATATATGGATAGATGAATAAGAAGATAAGAACAACTAATACTTTGTCCTTTAGCTGCTGCTTTGGAGGCCTGGGCAGAGAAATACATATCAGTCAGCACATAGTAGCAATAATCACATTTCCAAAAGAGTTTTGTTCCACATAGTTGAAACCTACTGGGGCAGGAGTTAAATCCTCATTGGTCTCCTCAGTGTGACTTCCTGCATCTAGACAGTAAAAAAGAAGATATTCATTTTTTTTTAAAATTCAATATAATAGTCCTGTTCATGAAGCCTTCTAAACGCAAGTACACTTTTTGGAAATAATGTATCGACTGGTTTTAAAAGCATATCTATGGATATACTGGGGCAAATTATTAATTCAACTAGCTGCTAAATCTGGAAACTTCTGTCTAATAACGGACAGAAGGTCCAGGGTAGTACCACTGTCGGAGAGTGGAACCTTCTTTTTCTGAAGCTTAATTTTAAGCTGAGCAAGCTCCTCTTCAATAGACAAAACTGTGCACAAAACGTTGTACAATAACAACAATAGGAAGCAATAACAATAGCAATAACAGGAAGATGATGGATGCTCACCACTACTTTGTCCTTCAGCTCCTGGGTTGGAGGCCTGGAGGGAGGCACATATTTATACTCAGGTCCATAAGTATTTGAACAGTGACACAATTTTCGTAATTTTGTCTCTGTACACCACCACAGTGGATTTGAAATGAAGCAATCAAGATGTGATAGAAGTGTAGACTTTCAGCTTTAATTCAAGGGGTTTAACAAAAATATTGCATTAACCCTTTAGGAATTACAGCCAAATGGAGTACCTCCATTTTCACAGGCTCAAAAGTAATTGGACAAACTAGCAATCATAAATATTAGGATTATTTTTAATACTTGGATGCAAATCCTTTGCAGTCAATGACTGTCTGAAGTCTGGAACCCATGGACATCACCAAATGCTGAGTTTCCTCCCTTGAGTTATTCTGCCAGGCCTTTACTGCAGCCACCTTCAGTTGCTGCTTGTTTGTGGGTCTTTCTGCCTTCAGTCTTGTCTTCAGTAAGTGAAAAGCAGCTCTATTGGGTTGAGGTCAGGTGACTGACTTGGCCATTTAAGAATATTCCATTTCTTTGCCTTGAGAAGCTCTTGGGCTGCTTTTGCAGTACATTTTGGGTCGTTATCCGTCTGTACTATGAAGCACTGTCCTATCAGTTTTGTAGCATTTGACTGAATCTGAGCAGAAAGTATAGCTCTGTACACTTCAGAATTCATCTTGCTACTTCTCTCAGCAGTCACATCATCAATAAACACCAGTTACCCAGTTCCATTGGCACTCATACATGCCCATGCCATAACACTGCCTCCACCATGTTTGACAGATGATGTGGTCTGCTTTGGATCCCTTCATTCACTCAGGGGACTGGAACTATTTTTTTTTCCATGTACCGTGCCAGAACATAATAATTTCTAATTATTACTTTAAGATAAATACTAAAGGACAACACTCCAGCAACAGTAGGTATGTTGCAGTTGTATAGTAATTTATGCATAAGCTTGCATTTCCGTAAACTCTGTTTTTATACCTCAATACTGTCCATTTGATTCCTTAAACTTTGTTAAACTTATCCTAAAATGAGTACTGATGCTTCATCTCAAAATGTCAACAAACAACACTCTCCTATTTTGATAGATAAACTCGACAGCGCTGCTAGAACATCTGAGGTATGCATGCTGAAAAACCCAACTATAATACTGATGAGGTGTCCAGATGGATCTAGTACATCAGGACAGTTGTATTAAAGCTAAACTTTCCAATGTGGTTCTAGAGAGTTCAGTTTTTAAGGCAATTCTACAAAATCCAAAAAAATGAAGGGGAAAGAAAACATTAAACTTACAAGAATTGCAGCTCTTTCAGACGCTTCCATCTCGATTGATGAATCTTTTAAAAAATACAAAACAAATTGAGAAAATGTAAAAGAGAATGAAAAATGAAAAAGTAAAAGACTAAGACAGAAGTTCAGTACCATTGCTGGTCTCGTCACCTCCTATGGACTCAGTCTTGACGATTTTAAACTCTGGCTCGTCGGCTGCAGTCAGGCTCTCCTTCCTCTTCTTCCCTTCTTGTTCAGGTTTATCCTGCTGTTTAATACCACATCCACATGTTGATCCACACATCATCAGCCATGGTTCAAAACACACACCTGTAATACTCGTGTGTACTGTCCAAATAAGATAGTTCTCACTGCAGAATCAAAAGTCCAGGGGGTAGAGGTAGACCTGATTCAACTCCTTGAATGAGACACACTTAACAACTAACTTATCCAGCCGGAAACACACTGAGACATGTCTCCATGTCTCTATACAAAAGGTCCAGGGTTTTTGTTTGTCTCTGTCCAGGTAGTAGAGCTGGATCAGGTCTGGCTATACCACCTGGACTCTTTGTTTGGCTTCAGTAAAGTGAAAGTAACGCAAAACATATTACTATTATCTTGGATACTATTATCTTGTGTCACACTTTAGCTTCAATAAATTATATTTAGAACTAAAATAGTTTGTTGTGTGTCCAGCTCTTTTACTTAAGATGGTTTAGATTAATTTAAAAATTCCAGAAAAATACTTACAGAACAGAAGCTCTTGTGCATTCTCTCAGTTGTCGAGTCAGCTATGCTATGTACTGTTACCACGTTGCTGTTACTGAGGCCCTGCGCTGCCAGTGCTTTTGCTGCAGCCTTCAGAGCTTTCCGTCGGCGTTTCCTTAACTTAGCTTTCACCTTCCTCCTGCTGATGAACACTGATGATTCCTGCATTTTTGCAGATCCAGCATCATTACAGCTATCATCATCTTTGAGTACATCCAGTGCAACAAAGTCTATGCTTCCATGCTGAGACATTTCATCGCTAATAAAGTCATCTGATTTGTAGAAACGCTCAGGGTTTGGAAATGTGAACCTGCATACAGAGAGAGGCACAGAGCAAGCAGAAATGAAACTTCAGAAATGAAATTTCCAGTCTTACTTTTTCTCTCTCATAAAAGTCAGTAAAAATCATATTAAGCTCTCCACCATTGATATACCATATAATCATAAGTATGTGCACCCTGACCATCACATCCATGTGTGCCTGTTGAACATCCAGATTTATTCCCCCTGTGTTTGCTGTTATAATGAGCTCCACTCTTCTGGGAAGCTTTCCACTAGATGTTGGAGTGTGGCTGTGGGGA
>CM075028.1:16706760-16714260 GCA_037576675.1 Pangasius sanitwongsei
TCATGGAGCTCGCTTTGTGCACAGGGGCATCGTCATGCTGGAACAGGTTTGTGCCTCTTAGTTCCAGTGAAGGGAAATTGTAATGCTACAGGATACAAAGACATTTCTGTGTTTCCACCTTTGTGACAGGGAAGAATCACATATGTGATGGTCAGGTGTCCACATGCTTTTGGCCGTATAGTGTGACAGCAAGGTATATTTTGTTAAATTCTGTTTTTTTTTTCTTCATGCCATTCCACTGTTATCTGCATGGTATTACCATCAATATTTTGGCCTCCATACATTCAAGCTACAAACTGGGAAAGATTATTGATGCCCACCTGAAAGCTTGTATTTTGTTTGCTCTGCTGAGCACCAAAATCTCATGGACTAGCAACCAGCTAATTACTGATAATGCTGAGCAAGAACTTTCATGTTCATAATGTGTTTAACTTCTCAAACTTCTATAGTCGTGTTATAGATTTAACTAACTACTGTAGTTCTATAGTGGTTTTAGTCATATTTACTTTTATTTTCTGTTGATATGAGAACATGTGCTGAACTCAGGTTTGAGGAGACCTTCCTGAGTTTCTGAAGAAGAATTCCAAGTTGAGGAGGCATTCCTTTCGGGGTCTTAGTCGGGCAGAAACTCCAGGTTATGAGCTTTAGAATGCATTGTATGTAAAGCAAATAGGTTGAGAGGCATTTACAGCTGAAGAAGCTTGATGGCAGAAGCACAAGGGTCTATTCAACGCAAATTTGAAGAACTACCACAACAGTGCAGAGGAGGAAAAACGCTGTGCTGTAACTGATGGAGCCTTAAAGCAAGTGGGTGAGATGTTTGATTGGTTTTGTTGTCCCCCTTTCCTAGCAACAGGAAAATGTGTTTATGTACGAATTTGGCTCAGTAACAAGCTTTAAGTTGGATGATGTGTGATAGTCATGTTTTTCCCAGAAAAACAGACAGAAAGTATGTAGCAAATAAATTAATCTATTACGAATGTAAACATTGTATAGTGAACCCTGAACTTAAGGGAGAGAGCTGTAGGATGTCATCTGATATGATAAAAATATAAATAATTGAGTATAACACAAGCTGAGATGACAAACTGTACCAAGTATGTGCCAAAAATGGATTCAGTGACTCTAAGCCAATGTCTCAAAACAGCAGGCAAAATTACTTAAGTGCGTGGAGTAATGTGTATTGTCACGGGTCATGAAGGTTTTAATTGTCAATATGTTTTGATCTTGTCAACAAATGATGAAAAACACCAATAGACAAGCCTATTTTGTTTTCTTTATTTGTTAATTTAGGCAACATAGCTATCTGTGGAAGAAACAGTGGAAGTAAAATGTCCCCTAACCTGAGAAATGTTCCTTGTTTTGGGCAAAAGTAAATCAAAACAGTGAAAACAGCAGCGTTACCTGTCACTGCAACTTCTTTCTTTCCTAGCTCCTTCCTTGAGCATGCTAATTTGCTGGTTGATTTTGGCGATGACGTCATCTGTGTTCGTCCTCATAGAAGAGTGAGGAGACGCGGAGTCCAGACAGTTGAACAGGTCGCGGTTTCCTGTTCCTGAGAACAGGCAAGTGGGTGCAGAACGCCTTTAATTCACAAAACCTTTTGGGTTCGTCTTCGAGTTCAAGGTGATGTTGGAGACAAGATGCATCATATTAAGCACCATGACAGCATGTGTGGGTTGCAGTGCTCCACATCAAGAATATTTAACCTTCCTTAACCCTACGCTCACACTAGCAAGCAACAGAGTGATGAGCAATCATTTGTTTTCTAAGGATCAACACTCCTACCACTGTGATGTATCTAGTATCAAAATGCACAAGCATCAAATTGGTCTTGTGTGGTGAGAACCCTAGCAGCTGTGTTTTACTGTGTTCATTCTGTAGCTTGTAAGACCCTGCACTCGGGGACTGTAAAGAAGAGCACTGCAGTAGACGAGGCTGGAGATAACAAAAGCATGGATGAGCATTACTGCTGAAGAGGGGGAAAGTGAGGGACGAAGCCTGGCAATGTTCCTAAGGTGAACGAAATCTGTCTTGGTAATGTTTTTCATGTGTGATTGATGTGAGAGCGTGGAGTCCAGCGCAACACCAAACGTGAGCGGAGGTGGAGGTAAGAAAGCCTGGGATAGATAATGAGTAGTGTGGACTTTACTACAACACACACATGTCCATGTTACTGCTGTACTGAGAATAAACAGCATGGTGGTCCTTGTCCATTGAAGGATGAGGTAGAGGGGTGCCAATACTAATGTGCTAAAATGATGACTATTTCTCCACAGACCTGCCCAATCTTTTAATTCTGTACAATTCATTGTAAACCTGAACATTGGGTCAAGTCTAAAAGCTTATGCACCTGTACTGAACACATATGAGCTGTTATGTCATGTTATGGATGCTAGCCTTATGATCATCCTCATGGGATCAATAAAGTCTATCCATCCATCCATCCATCCATCCATCCATCCATCCTCAGAGAAACAAACAAAACCTCAACATAACTGAAAACATTACCCAAAACCCAGCACAGCTAACACTATGCTGATTTATGTGCTTATATAGTCTTTTTTAAAGGCTAAATTACTTATATAGGCATACATTCTATTTAAAAAAGATGCCTAAATTAATTTTATAGCTAAATTAATTACCTGAACTGGATCCAGAACCCGCCATACCGAATAACTCCAATCTGAAACCTCCCAGTAAATGAAAACAAGCTGCTGCTTCTTCTTCTTCTGCTACCATAGACATATAAAATACCTTTGCCGCTTTCTTCTTCCGCCTCCAACTTCTTCTTCGTCGTTTTCTTCTTCTGCAGAGTTGAGCTCAGACTGTGCCACAGCGCCACCTACCCATGCTTCCAATCCCTACCACAAAAAGCCTTCTCTAAACACTGAACTCAGATTGAGAAATGTTTTTATTTTCATTTTTGATAAATGTTACTCATTTGAATAATTTCTAAATAACAGTAATTTTATTTATTTATTAATTTATAAAATAAAAAATATGAAAAATGCAAAATACAGTATTTTTACAATTATGGTTGTATCTTATTGGATTTTATTTTCACTCCTACATATAAACTGTAAATATTTGAATAAAATATTGCATAAATAACACATAGCAATACAGTAGCACAGTACACAGGACTATATAAAGTAAAACTGCACAACAGCGTGAGACGAGTGCAAAAATGTACAATAAATGCAGTCCCCTCCAAAAGTATTGGAACAGCAAGGCCAATTCTTTTGTTTTTGCTCTACACTGAAGACATTTGGGTTTGAGATCAAAAGATGAATATGAGATGATAGATGAGAATTTCAGCTTTCATTTCATGATATTTACATCTAGACGTATTAAACAACTTAGCACATGGCACCTTTTGTTTGAACTAACCCTTTTGTTTAATGTCTACTCTTGGTTTGAGCTCTGGGGTTTTCCTGTAAAGGCTGCATTTGTTTTTAAAAAGGATAAACCAACATGAAGACCAGAGAGCTGTCTATGGGAGAAAAATCAAGCCCATACACTTGTCTATATGAGGTGAAAATGCATATCAGAGCAAAAACCAAGCCATGAGGTGAAAGAACTTGCAGAGCTCAGAGACAGGTTGTGTGGAGGCACAGATCTGCAGAAGGCTACAAAAAAATTCTGCTGCATTGAAGGTTCCCAAGAGCACAGTCGCCTCCATAATTCTTAAACAGAAGAAGTTTGGAACAACCAGGACTCTTCCTCAGGCTGGCTGCCTGGCCAGACTGAGCAATCGGAGTTAGAAGGGTCTTGGTAAGAGAGGGGACCAAGAACCCGATGGTCACTCTGGTTGAGCTCCAGAGATCATGTGTGGAGAAACTTGCAGAAGGTCAGCCATCCCTGCAACACTCCACTGATCTGGGCTTTATGGCAGAGCGGACAGATGGAAGCCTCTCTTCAATACAAGACACTTAAAAGCTCACTTGAAATTTGCAAAAAATTTCAAATTTCATGTTTTCATGTGTCTTGCACCAAGGAGAGGCTTCCATCTGTCTGCTCGGCAGCTGGCTGGTTTTTCATCTAGACTGTCCAGTCGCCCAGTGGTTGAAATTTTCATGCAATTTTCTGGAAAACCGAAATTGTCTGTCATTTGTTTGTTGTTAGATCTGTGTGCTGTGGTGGAGAGTAGGCTAACATTTCCATTACTTCAGTTAACTTGGAGAAGTGATATGGAACTGTAATGCGGTCAAGACCTGCTACTTTAGCTGTGCATTACCTGAAAAGTAATTGCACACCTTGGAAGTCTGTCATCCAATCAGAATCAAGTATTAAACAGTGCTGTAGTATGACTGTAAATAATTAATTAAATGTTTTAGTGTTGAGATAATTTGATGTACCCAGCTAACACAGAACGCTTATCCTAACGTTACTACTGTAGTTGATTCCCTTTGGTTATTTGCTGGTTTGAAAAGTCAACGCCGCGACACGAAATGTTCTCCAAACGGGAACAGGTTCGTATATGGACGGTTTGGAAAATGTTCCACTAACGTTAAGGGAATGTTCTCTGAACTGTCCCGGGTTAGTGCAAGGTTCGAGAGAGGTTAAATAATGTAAAGGTTACAGGGGAACATTAGGAGAACATTCTCAGAACTTCTCAGTAACTTGCTGTAGTTGTAATTTGTTGAATATGTTTAGTGTTTTGTTTTGTTCTAGCCTAGCTTATCTGCCCTTGATAATATTGGTTATAGATTTTATGTACTGTGCTGTCGGGTTTATACAAAGCCCTTATGGGGAAAAGATATTTGCGTTCTCTCACAATTTATTTGCGTTCTCTTGCAAAGATATTTGCATTCTCTTGCAATGTTTTGCGTTTTCTCACAATTTTTGCTTTCTCTTGCAAAGATTTTTGCGTTCTCTCGCAATTTTTTGCGTTCATTCAGAGATATTTGTATAATTTTTACAATTTTTGTGCTCTCTCATGAAGATATTTGCGTTCTTTCGCAATCTTTTGCGTTTTCTTGCAGAGATATTTGCATTCTCTTGCAATGTTTGTGTTCTCTCGTGAAGATGTTTGCGTTCTCTCACAAACGCAAACATCTTTGCGAGAGAACGCAAAAGTTTTGCAAGTGAAAGCAAAAGCATTGAAAGATAAATCTTCCTCCCATCTCATATTTCTTTCCCGCTCCCTGTCCCCTTTGGTGCTCTGCAGATTTATGAGTGTAATACTGCGTAATATTTCATCACATTAGTGTCCAGAGGTCGGTTTGAAACGGTTCAGGGATTTTACAGAAGAAGCAGAAATCCCATCATCCAATCATGACACGGAGGCGTTTGACGGGCGGTTAGATTGACCAATGAGAGCGCGGGATTCCTCTATGAGGGCGGGGTTATGGAAGTTTTATGACAGTCGCCTGACCGGATGGGAAAAGTTGTCGGTTTTTTTCCGTTATTTTTCAGCATTAGGTTCAGTGCCATCAGTAATTCTTTAAACATTTACACACACCAGTGTTTTCTGAACTACACTCAGGCTTTATAATGCGTTTATAACGCTGGACTGTAGGTCAGGAGAAGGTTTAGCAGCCGCAGTGTGGTTTTATTGGGACAGAGCTGGGATAAAGTTGCTGAGGGCAGCATGGGGAACCGCGGCATGGAGGAGCTCATCCCTCTCATCAACAAGCTCCAGGACGCCTTCAGCTCCATCGGCCAGAGCTGCAACCTGGACCTGCCGCAGATCGCCGTGGTGGGCGGCCAGAGCGCCGGCAAGAGCTCCGTGCTGGAGAACTTCGTGGGCAGGTTAGCATCGTGCTAATGCTAACCCCTAACAGCGGACAGCACAGAGGGCTGGAGAGAGGAACTCCCTGCTTATTATTATTATTATTATTATTATTATTATTATTATTATTATTATTATTAAATAAGGCAGTTTAAGGAATGTATGATGTTCTTTAGGTCATGTGGAATCTGTAATACACACACACATACACACACACATACACACACACACACACACACATATACACACACATACACACACACACACATACATATATATACACACATACACACACACATAGTACTACTGTACTAGTATTACTACTAGTACTGCTACTACTACTAACAATAATAACAATAATAATAACAATAATAATGATAATAATAATAATTAAACAATTTAAGACCGTTTTGAGAAGGTTTTTGTTCAGAGCTCTTCTTCCTGGCAGGAAACATTAACAGCCCATAAGGGTCGAGGTCTGACCTTCTGTTCACACAGGGAGAACTTTACGGCTTGTTGAGTTTGAAGACCTTTTGTTTGTTTGTTTATTTGTTTGTTTGTTGTTCTGCTACAGCAATTGTAGCAGAGCCAAGTCAGTCATGAAATTCTATAATACTAACAACACATTAAGGTATAATTTCATTTAAAAATATATAAATTTTCCAGCCATTAAAATAATTGCATAATTAATAATGTTTGTGCTAATAAGCGGGTAGTGAGAGACAGTTAGTTATCGTAGCGTGTTATTGTACACTGTTACACTGTTAAACCTTAAATCTTTATTTAATCTTTGATTAATCAACATATTACATTAATTATGTTAATTTCAGAAGAAGTTTTAGAACCTAAAGCTGAAATATTTACGGAAATTCTCTGCGATCAGGTTCGTAAAATTCTCGTTGCTTGGAATTCGTTGCTCAGCTGTTACGTGACGTTTTTACGCATGAACTCAGTAATGGATTGGAATCGTAAGTATGTGGTTTTAATCGCGTATTCGAGGTTTAACCGCGTAACCTCACTCGCCGCATAAACTTCTCAAGATGAGTCAGAGAGGAGCGGAAATAATCTGCTACAGATGAAGTCAGGATGTTCGGAGCTTCTCATGAAGCTGATGGTGCACTTTCACGTCCTCTTCCTGCGGCTGAGCTGAAGACCAGGAGGAGGGTGCAGTAACGCTCACGCTGCATTCACACTAGCAGGCGTGCTATGAGGTGCTAGCTTCGTTCTCAGATTAGATTAGCAAAATGAGCTAACTGTACTAGCAGAAGCACCAACGATCTCTGCTACTTCCTTCCTTCCTTCCTTTCTTCCTTCCAGGCTTTATTTGTTCTTCATAGCGTCTCTATAATGAGCGCTCGTATATGACAGGAGAAGATGAAATCATGATTGTTCTTCCAGTTTTGTGCATCAGTAAATGGGAGCTTAATGCAGGTCTGTTGAAGTTGTGAGCGGGGAACTGAAGAAACGTCGGACCGCACGCCTCGCAGGATTGGTCCGAGCCGATCGTTTGGATTTTTCGCCGTAACGTGTTGCACTGAATCGAGAGATTCTGAGTTCTGATGTTGCTGCTGCTGAAATCCTGTCTCTGCGTCGCCCGTAAATCTGCTCACCGTACACGAGTTCCATGGAAGTTAGACGTTTATTATTCATGTATTACTCTAGATGTTGTAGTAATGTTGTATTTCCTAGTGAGCTGCTGTGATGAGGGAATTTCTCCACTGTGGGATCAGTAAAGTTTATCTTTTCTTAAACCATGACAAAAA
>CM075028.1:16739482-16749730 GCA_037576675.1 Pangasius sanitwongsei
TGAAGAACGGTTTCCAGATCCTGCTGAGATAGCATCCTCCTGATCTTAGCAACAGATCTCAACTGACAGAAGCTGCTTTACAGTGTTTCTTCTAGTCGTAAATGTAAGAAATCAAGTTCTAGTCCTAGAACTGTAGTTAGAATTCTAAGACTCGAGACGTCACACATGAAGATAAAAGCAGAAACTGTAAAGTCATTTTTATGTAGAAAGAAAAAAAAAAAACGCCGTGTTTACATTACAGTTAAATCTGACCGTGATTTTAACAGAAAGTGGTGCAGCCAGGACATTAAAATCTCAGAGGTTTTTAGTTAATGTGTACGTGTGTGTGTGTGTGTGTGTGTGTGTGTGTGTGTGTACCTTGTTCTTTTTGAACAGTTGTTTGATGCGGACTTTCGGCACATGGTGTGTGTTGTCCACAACTGCAGGTCTGATTCCTTGACTGTAATCTTCAAACTCTACATCAAGAGGGGGCAACAGACCTGATTTGTACTGCTCGATGAGGGTCAGTGAGTCCTGTAAAACACACACACACACACACACACACACGCACACACACACACACACACACACACGGTTTACTGGGCCCCAGTAAAACACACATCTACTGGTCACTGTAGGCTGCGAGTGTGGGTCTGTGAGTGTGTGTGTGTGTCTGAGTCTGTGAGTGTGGGTCTGTGAGTGAGTGTGTGTGTGTGTGTGAGAGTGTGTGTGTGAGTGTGTACCTGTGTCTCGTAGGTGCTGCTGCCTTGTACGCTGATTTTCTCCAGACTCTGGCTGATTGAGGGCAGCATTGTTGTCTCTGTCTTGGCCAACATGCCGTAACCTTCCGCCAGTTTCCTGATCCTTCCTTCCTCCATCTGCTGCAGCTTCTGAGGGACACACAAAAGAGGGGGGGCGGAGTCAATGCATGAGGGCGGGGCCAACTTGTGTTCTTGTTTGTTTTTTTGCGTCCTCGTTTACTGCCAGCACTGAACAGAGACACCTAACAGTGCATCGGGTCATCGGTAATCATTACCAGGAACCGCCTACTGTAACAGGAAGAGGAAATCTGACCAATCACGATCTCTTTTACTCACCGCTAACTCCGCTTTCATACCTTCAAAGACGAGATTCTGTACAGTGACTGTATCAGGCAACAAAAAGCACACAGAAATGCAAAGAGCTTTGGAGATCCTGAGGTTTGTGGCCAGAAAAGTGCACAAAAAATATCATCCCCTAAGCAGAGAGTCTCATCAGTTGGATTAACAACACACACACACACACACACAGTATTTGTTGCAACGACATAACAATACAAACATTTTCATTCATTTATTTGAATTAAATTGGTGTGTGTTTGAAAAAAAAAACGTACAAGTAACTTTATTTACCGCTTTACAAGATAACTCCATCATCATACTCATGACATCACTGCGAGGTGTAGTGATATATTCTCCAGTATCACGATACACTGATATATCGTCCCAGCCCGGATACACAAAAACAGAATTTTAGGGTTCTAATGAGCCTGAGACATGACTGTGGAGTGTGTGTGTGTGTGTGTGTGTGTATTCGTGTGTGTGTGTGTGTGTATGTGGTCATACTGTATATACACATTACAAAAGTACATATATGTTTATTGTGCACGTGTGTGTGTATGTGTGTGTGTGTGTGTGTGTGTATATGTGTGTGCATGTGTGTGTGTGTGTGTGCATGTGTGTGTGTGTATGTGGTCATACCGTATATACACATTATAAAAGTACATATATGTTTATTGTGCACGTGTGTGTGTGTGTGTGTGTGTGTGTACACTCACGTTAAGTATAGTGGGCATCTCCGTGTGGTAGACGTGGTTCTGCTCCTTGTTGTATTTCTGCAGTTGAACAGCGTATTCGTTCTTACACTCATCAGAGATGTCCAGACGCTGACGAGCGTGGATCCGGGCCTGAATCACACACACGCGCACACACACACACACACACACACACACACACACATACACACACACATGAACACACACATTTGTTAATGGTAACATCTCTTGATAGTGTGACTTACGTATAGTCTAATGTGTGTGTGTGTGTGTGTGTGTGCACCTTGTCTGCATCTGCTTTGGTGGAGGCGGGGTCTTGTTCTGTCTTCTCTGCTTGCTGATTGGCTTTCTCTGCTTCCTTCCACTCTTTTTCAAAGCGCTTCTTACTCTACACACACACCCACCCACACACATCCACCCAAACACACACACACACACACACACACACCCACACCCACAAAAAATATATATGTACTTTTGTAATGTGTATATACAGTATGACCACACACACACACACACACACACGCACACACACATCCACACATCCACACACACACACACACTTACGTTCTCGAGCTGTTTGTAGCTGGTCTCCAAGTTCTGTTGGATTTTCTTCACCTCATTCAGATACTGACACAGAGAGGAGACATTCACCTGTCAATCATCCACGTTTCTATAGTAACAGTTTACTGTCTAACAGACACGAACAGCAGGACACACAAACACAGCTCTCTCTCTGTCTCATCTTTCTTTTCTGTTTCTTTCTTTAGCTCTCTGGTTTTTGCTCTCGTTCCCAGTCTCTCTTCCTTTTTTCTGTTCTTTTAAGCTGCTCTGTCTGTCTTTCTCATTCTGACTCTCTTTTTCTGTCTTTTTATTTTCTCTCTTTCTCTTTAGCTCTCTCTTCTTTCTGTCATACTTTCTTCATCTTTTTTATTTCTCCACTTACTGTATGTCTCCTTCCTTCTCTTTCTATCTCATTTTTTCCTATCCTCTTCCTCTCTCTCTCTTCTCCATATCTTTCCATCTCTCCAGACCTCTTGTCCATTTGTCCTTGGTTGTTTTTCTCTCTTTTTCTTTTCTTTCTGTCTTCCAACCTCTCCATTTTTCTTTTTCTCTTTCATTTCTCTCTCTTTGTCTCTCCCTGTATCTCCACCATTCTTTTACTCATTCTTTATCTTCTCTATCTCTCTTTTGTCTTTCCCTGTATCTCTCTCCCTCTTTCTTTTGCTTTTCTTCTGTCTCTCTCCCTCTATCTCTCTCTCTATCTCTCCATCCCCCCCCATATTTCTCACACTCTTCCTCTCCAGTTTGAGCTCGTGCAGGTACTTGGTGAGCTCCACGCAGATGTTCAGGTTCATGTTCTCGGCCATGTTCTCCCGCAGTGTCGCGCACTCGTTCAGCTCACACAGCAGCTCCTGAAACACCTGCTGATTGGAGAACCTGGTGGCACATGACCAGAAACGCAGCCCGTGATTGGTCGATTGGTTCAGAGGTGACTGATGATGCAAAAGAACAAAAACTAATAATAATAATAATAATAATAATAATAATAATAATATAATCTCAGCCACACACTCACTTCATCTCCTGGTCTTCTTTACTGCCTCGTCTGGAATATTTTTTACAGAGAGCTCTAGAGAGACAGAGACAGAGAGAGAGTGAGATAGAGAGAGAGACAGACAGACAGAGAGAGAAACAGAGAGAGAGAGGCAGAGACAGTGTGAGAGACAGAGAGAGAGATACAAAGAGAGATACCGAGAGAGACAGAGACAGTGTGAGAGAGAGACAGAGAGAGAGAGACAGACAGAGAGAGACAGAGACAGTGTGAGAGAGAGACAGAGAGAGAGAGAGAGAGAGACAGACAGAGAGAGGGAGAGAGGCTAAGAATGATGAATGTTTTTTCGCTTGCAAATAAAACTTGTGCTTTTCCAAGTGGTTAAATTCGTCTTAATGCTGTTGCTAGGCAACCTGAAAACATGGCACAAAGAATACGCTAGCTCATTACTAAAGATTATGTTTAGCTAGCTAGCATGTTGCTATTAAAGTCTTTTTATACAGAAAGTGTAAAGACACAGTGACATTAGAAACTAGAAACAGAATCATCCAGAACATTAATATTTACTTCAGATGTGGTGGTAAATTACTAAGAAAATATTCAGAAAGATTAAATTAAACTTAGCATTGACCGCTAACAGAACTTCTACAAGCTATTAGCTTCTATACTGCGAAACGGCAACAATATGCCGCAGCTCATGAACAGCTCATGAACCCTTGAGAAGATTGGGCTTTTTGGTAAGGAATTATTTTTCTAAATATGGTGACACAGGATTAGCGATTGATGCTAAGTGTCGATAAAGTGTAATTTTATTGATACAGAGTCTTTTTTTTTTTAGTGATTTAGCAACACATCTAAGGAAAATGTTCATGTTCCTGATGGATCTGTCTTACGCCGTGTCTTCTCACATCCTAGCTTGCGAAATTGTTAAGCTTATTTTCAGTAACAGTGAGGGATCTTTGGGCATCCATATTGTCCTGTTGCCTAGCAACACCGCTCGCAAGACTTTGCATAGGGGTGCGTCTCAATCAGCTCGCTAGTTCAGTAGTCGGGCAGTAGTCAGGGAGGCGGCCATTTTAAGTGCTGTCTCAATCTCAAAATCCTTCCAGCGTCCCCTAAAAAATCCCACAATGCACCGCAAAAACCAGGGAGCATCGATGCTCACTACGTTCCTTTACAGGAAATGACATCATATTTTCTGAAGCCTCTCAGCTGGAACAAAATGGCGGACGACCTCTCAGCCAGCTTCGTCTACAAACATAAGCGGCTTGTTATCGTTGCTGTAGCTCTCAGATGATTACTTACGTTAGCGATTTTAAACTTTATTTGACGTTCTGTATACGGTGTGTTTGAGTTTAACGACTTTTAAGTGTTTAATGATTTTTTAAATTAAATCCACTAGCGAGACTACGATCCTGCTTGAAGCACCGTGACAGAAACGCGTGTGATTAAGCTTCAAACAAATTTATACGACATAACGTCAGAAACATATCGGTCCTGCCTGTTGATGATAAACGCCAGTGGTGACGTTTTAGAACGTGAGTACGTAGTCATGACGACGGAAATTGAGACGCACCCATAGAGTTTTTCTTTTAATAGGGACTAAGAGACTGAGTTGTGTTAGCTACACTGGAGGTCTTAAACAATGAGGGGTGTAGGAACTGGAAATGAATCTGCGTTAGCACAGAAATCACAGTCACTGAGCACGAAGCGTAACACCACAGCGAGACAGAGCATGCGACAACATAATAATAAGAACTGCGAAAAATCTGATTCATGTATCCGAAAATCAGAATTGGAATTCACACGACCTCGTTTCCGGGAAAATCAATCACAAAATCCACGGAAAGGGAGCCATCATAGTGCGTTGTTTATCAATCTTTTAGTAAAGTTGTGTGGAAATGTTTACGCAACTCAAACCGAACTACAACCTTCTGCTGGATTTATAAAAAATTTCAGAAATGCTGATTTTGCTGTATGCTGTACTGTAATAAATATAAACAGTTTAAACTCCGCAGTATATTCCAGATATAAAAGTGCAGTAATCCATGCAGATTATATGAATTGAAGTCGATCAAGTCGAGGTTTAGATTAGTTAGTCTTCTTATGCGTAGATTTACACTCACTCGGGAGCACCAGTAGGATACGAGAGACGGCAAGTCAAACTCACATACTGTATATGGAAAACTTCACAGAGTTATTTCCCGTTTCCGTAGCGATCCCTGCACCCGTCCACACGTAACGTTCGACACGTAACGACATTCCTGCAGCCTTTTGGAGTCTGGACATTTCATACACGTGGCTGAGTATAAGGAGTTGAGGTAGGTAACATTCTTTAAAAAAATTGTACATCTTCGCAAGTTTAGCTAGTAAAGTTAACATTTCTCCCACCCACTTCCCAAGTTTCCAGATTTTCTCCACTTCCACAGTTAACTGAAACACCTTCTTGGAGTTTGCTCGAGTTATCCAGCGAGCAACATCTACGCTGTCTAAACTGGGTTTTTTTCCCAACAAGTTTTACGTCCGATGAAGCTGTCATTCTTGTCCAATCGTCTGTTTGACTCCGCCCCAGAGGACACGCCCCCTTCTGAAACTATGATCACGCCAATCCAACAACCTGAGCCATAAAAAAATAGAGAAAGCCGGTGTATATAAGAGATCACTTACTTGAGCTGTTTGGCGTAGTTCTGCTCGATATCCACTCTCTCTCTGACAAACTTCACATAGCGATCGATGAGGTCCAGACCCGACTGTGTGTGTTTCTCAATCACATCATGCTGGTCCTGCAAAACACACACACACACACACACGCCTGTCTTACTGTCCTTGTGAGGATCTTCCATTGACAATTATTACAGGTTTTCTCAGTCGCTTTGGCAAAATCACCAGATAACAATCATTATTCACAAAACGCTGTGGAAAAAAATCCATACAGTACAGTTTCCTATCCTTGTGGGGTCACTTGGTCCTCACCAGGATGTAAAAACATGCCCACACACACACACACACACACACACACACACAATCTTGTCTGACCAGTCTGTTGTTTTTCATTCCTCCTACCACTGAAAGACTACCACTGAAAAGTATACACACACTTACAAACACACACACACACACACTTAGTTTACACACTGTTTTCTTATACTCGGCGTTCTCAGCATGTTTCTGTCTCTCCTCCTGTCAATAAAGCAGCAAGCGTATCAAAAGCGGCTTGAAATGTAAATCACTTCTAGCAACATACCTCAGATTGCTGTTGTGTTTTCCACCACAGCGCTGCTGAATTCTGGATCCTGATTGGTCAGAAGGTGTTGATTAATTTTCTATAACATTCTACGAATGCGCTCGTCCTAATACGTTATCGTTTCTATGGTAACAGCTCATTCACAGGGACGTGTACTGCAGACGCTCCACGGAAACGGATTCAGAAATCGTTTCTGTAAGGAGAAGTTTGTGTGACATTTATGGAAGGAGTCTCCAGTGTCAGCGCTTTGTAACAGTCGGAGGTAAAGCTGTAACTTTAAGTTTTCCGACATCTTCAGGACAGAGGAGTTTATAGAAAACCACTTCGAGGTAGTTACAGTAACTGCACTTCACCACATGACCTCATCACTTTTTACTGTAACAGCAGCACACACTGTGTTTATCTCTTACAGCATGTGTTTATCTCTGATGTAACATGATCTGAAGGAATTCCAAAGGCTTCAGAAGAATAGTTAGCTATCCATCTGTAACCAGGTGAGCTGAGTGAGCCAGGTGTGGAGGATTCAGTGTCATTGTCCTACTCTGAAGAGAAGCGATCTCACAGGCTCTGTGCTGAAAAGGGAGTGGAGCTTAAACAGTGAAAGGGATTTCCACACATGATCGAATAATAGTTTTACAGTCACTGAAGAATTCAGGAAGAAATACCGGGTTGTGAATAAGGTATGATCCAGGACTGACCACAGCAGAATGGGTTCCTCTTTTTTTTTTTTTTTTTTTTTTAAAGTCTCAATTCCTCTAAGTTTCTTAGAGATTTTTTTTTTAACCACGACTGTCGCCTTTCGTTTGCTAATTAGGGTTTCTGAGTCAGATTTGTGTACAGCTGCTTTGTGAAAGTGAAAGCATTTCAAATAAAAATAAATCTTACTCAATGACAGGGAAATCTAGTGAGAATATGATCTTACCTGTACCACACTGTTCCTCAGTTACACACTATCTCATCATCTCATGTGTCTTGGTACTTACCTTGTTTTAATACAACATAATTCCTCACTTTGTACCTGCATAATCCCTAAACTGTACAGTATGAGGCTTGTTTGCAAACCAGATCTTAATCACACACTCAAGCCATTTTAAAGGAGATCAATGACAGTAATGCGTGTGGGAAGAGACATACCCAGAGTGCCGTGCCCCAATCCATAGCCTCGAGTTCTCGCCCAGGAAACGTCCTTATCCTAAAAGGTCTAATCTAATAAAGTGCAGTTCCAAAGGTCGACTTTATGATGCCTGTCCTCTCAGCAGGGCGGTGCAACACTCCCACCTCTCCTAGGACAAGTGTCTTAAAGGATCCTCAACTATTAACACAGCCTCCACACCAACCCCCACACACACACACACACACACACACACACACCCTAAACCTGTGTCTGTAGTTCCTGATCCTGGACAAACCGGTTCATCTGCCTTTCTGCATTTTTTTTTTCACTCAAACACACCCCAATTTCATGGTTCCAACATGCAAAAAAAAAACAAAACAAAACAAATCACATTTTTGCTGCCTAAAGCCCATCAGCATTAAATGTTCATTTAAAAGCCCTCCTAAGAGACAGCTAACATTCGACATATGCAGTTTGCACAACTGGAAACTAAAAGCATTACACTAAGGAAGCAAATTTCTTGTCATAGCTGATCAACTCCATCTGGAGAAACTACTTTTTTTTTTTTTTTAGCAACAACAACAACAGCACTGATTAACCTCATCGATTAAACCCCACCCCGTTGATGGTGCACTCTGACACCTGGTGGTGAAATCAGCCAGTGCATCTCAGGACCACAAGAAAAGTTCAGAAGTTTTTAATGATATTTTTAAAACACCAGCAAACAAGTAAAACTCGATGCTTCTCCTGCAAACAAGTCTAGTCCTTCTTATTACCAATGTGTATGCCTCGAACACCCTTAAAATATACTCCAAACAGGAAGGAAGCTCCTGAAGAAAAACTATTTCAGACAGCTGGGAAATCTTAACAAGAGATTCTCGGATGGATGGACAGATGGACAACCTGAAAACGTAAAGCCTCCACATCCTAGTGACAGACACATAAACATTATATGCACGGAAGGCAATCAGGAAGAGAAATGCTATGAAAAAGGGAAAGTTGCGTGTTTTGTCTTGTCTTGTGCTACATGATTTGTTGACGCAAATTGATATTTTACTATTTTTTTATTCGGTGGTTATTCAGTAGTGTAAAAAATAACGTATAGGTGAAGTATACGGCAACTCAAAGAGGTTTATTCGACATAGTTGCTTATAGAGAAGAGCTTTAGTGATCTTATCCTAAATGTAGTTGAAAAGTCAGGACGTGTGTCTAAATTTTTTTCTCATTATCTTTAGTTTTGCTTCTGTAGCAAACGCAATTGAACTCTCTCTCTCTCTCTCATTTACATCCATCACCGAATGAAATGGTCACATTTTAGATGTTTTCAAACAATCGTGGGCAGTTTGATCAGCCATAGTCAAACTTTTCTCTTTCTGTATTCCTTCTTACCTCTTCTACGTCAGATTCGAGGCAGATATTTACAGATATTTTGAGTGAAATGACACCAGACACCAAAAACATCTTCAGGATGACTTAGATGTCTTCAGAATTATATTTAAAATGAAAATATGAATATTACTGAATATTGTAGTTATTTAATTATTAAGTATTGTCCTCGTTTTTTTTTTTTTTTTTTTTTGCTGGCCACCTGAGTTCATTTGTCTGTTTGCAAAATGTCTCAGTTTCTGGATAATTTAAATTCCCAAAATTCCTGATATGCACGGAACGGATTATGCTTTAACGTCCCTGTTCCTGGACTGGATTTCGTCGCTGGGTTTTGGTCTGTATGTGCGTTCACAGCCTAGTCATAAGAACACAAAAGGAAAGTGACAGGAAGTAAGAGTTGCGTGGTCAGACGTGTAGGGGATTGGTGACGTTATTGGGACACAGCCGAGCTCCGCTCCTCTCTGTTCCACCTTCCTGCTTCCTTTCTGAGAAGGTTAAAGTGTGTATTTGTGTGTTTAGATTCAATTCAGTATGCTTGTTTAATATATTAAAAGATTCATTTTTTATTATCAAAAGAAATGTATAATTTCCAGTGTTTGCCATCGTAAAAAAAAAACATTCACTTAAACAGGGAGGCACAAAGGCTGACATCGTTCAGGACACACACATTAAAAACACACACAGGTGGACGATGGAATGTGTAAAAATGTCTGAAGGTCTTTAATGGTGATAATGTCTGAAGTCACTCTCTGCTCATCTAGAAACGTTTTTTTTTTTTTACTCATCTTGTTTTATGTGTTTTTCCTGTTTTCATTTTTGACCTGAGAGCAAATGGCAGATAAACTTCATACGTTATCTGTGAATCCCGTCCAGTCAGAGAAAAGGCTTCCACAAATTCCAGCCATTAAGAGATTTTACCTTATAAAACAAAAGCCCACAAACTTTAGCCAGTTCCACAAGTTCAAACCAGATCCCATCCAATGGGAGAAAAGCTTTACCTTGACTCCATCCAATCAGAAATAAACTTTTGCTAGTTCCAGAAATTCCATCCAATCAGAGAAAACCTTTCCACTGCTTGTGTCCAATCAGAGAAAACCTTTCCGCTGCATTCATCCAATCAGAGAAAACCTTTCCGCTGCATTCATCCAATCAGAGAA
>CM075028.1:16770525-16791476 GCA_037576675.1 Pangasius sanitwongsei
ACTCCTGTTTAGACTCCTGTTTAACCTCCTGTTTAAACTCCTGTATAAACTCCTGTTTAAACTCCTGTTTAACCTCCTGTATAGACTCCTGTTTAGACTCCTGTTTAACCTCCTGTTTAAACTCCTGTATAAACTCCTGTTTAAACTCCTGTTTAACCTCCTGTATAGACTCCTGTTTAGACTCCTGTTTAACCTCCTGTTTAAACTCCTGTTTAAACTCCTGTATAAACTCCTGTTTAAACTCCTTTTTAAACTTCTGTTTAAACTCCTGTTTAAACTCCTGTATAGACTCCTGTTTAAACTCCTGTATAGACTCCTGTTTAAACTCCTGTATAGACTCCTGTTTAAACTCCTGTTTAACCTCCTGTATAAACTCCTGTTTAACCTCCTGTATAAACTCCTGTTTAGACTCCTGTATAGACTCCTGTTTAAACTCCTGTTTAACCTCCTGTTTAAACTCCTGTTTAACCTCCTGTTTAACCTCCTGTATAAACTCCTGTATAAACTCCTGTTTAATCTCCTGTATAAACTCCTGTTTAAACTCCTGTTTAAACTCCTGTATAGACTCCTGTTTAAACTCCTGTTTAAACTCCTGTATAAACTCCTGTTTAAACTCTTTTTTAACCTCCTGTATAAACTCCTGTATAAACTCCTGTATAACCTCCTGTTTAAACTCCTGTATAAACTCCTGTTTAAACTCCTTTTTAACCTCCTGTTTAAACTCCTGTTTAAACTCCTGTTTAAACTCCTGTTTAAACTCCTGTATAGACTCCTGTTTAAACTCCTGTATAAACTCCTTTTTAACCTCCTGTTTAAACTCCTGTTTAAACTCCTGTATAACCTCCTGTTTAAACTCCTGTATAGACTCCTGTTTAAACTCCTGTATAAACTCCTGTTTAAACTCCTTTTTAACCTCCTGTATAAACTCCTTTGTAAACTCCTGTTTAAACTCCTGTTTAAACTCCTGTATAACCTCCTGTTTAAACTCCTGTTTAAACTCCTTTTTAACCTCCTGTATAGACTCCTGTTTAAACTCCTTTTTAACCTCCTGTTTAAACACCTGTTAAATCTGCAGGTGTTTGTGATGTAAAAATGAAACCAATATAAAATCTTATCTGATCTTTTCCCACCTTTAAAATTCAAGTGAAAACAGATAGAGATGTTTTAGGAAAAAAGAAAAAGAGAAATGTAAACCTGTCCCTCCACACACTCACACCTGTACCTTCACACACACTCACACCTGTACCTTCACACACACTCACACCTGTGTCTCCACACACTCACAGCTGTACCTCTACACACTCACAGCTGTACCTCCACACACTCACAGCTGTATCTCCACACACACTCGCACCTGTGTCTCCACACACTCACAGCTGTACCTCCACACACTCGCACCTGTGTCTCCACACACTCGCACCTATACCTCTACACACTCACACCTGTACCTCCACACACTCGCACCTGTACCTCTACACACTCACACTTGTACCTCCACACACTCGCACCTGTACCTCCACACACACTCACACTTGTACCTGTAACTCTACATACGAGTGAACTTGCATTGACTCAGTATGGGACGAGTGGCAGCCCTAGAAGTATGAAGTGAACAGCAGAGGGTGCTACTCAGAAATGGCTCACACACATGTTAAAATCATGCAAGAATTACAGTGGGTGTGTGTGTGAGAGAGAGAGAGAGGGAGGGAGAGAGAGAGAGAGGGAGGGAGTGAGAGATTGAGAGAGAGAGTGAAGAACTTGTAGTGAAGTTTGAAGAACTTGAAGTGAAGAACTTGTAGGAACAATAGAACGAGCAAGAAAGAGAGACTCAGAGAGAGAGAGAGAGAGAGAGAGAAGTTAGAATGTTGTACTTTCAGAAGAAGAAAGCAAAAGAAGAGAGAAACAGACAGAGAGAAAGAGGACGTGAAAGTGTCATAATGTTCAGAATTTAAGTATTTGAAGCTGTGTGTGTGTGTGTGTGTGTGTGTGTCAGGCAATAGCCTGTGACTACATTGTTTTCACTTCAGACTGTGGTAGAAATTTCACACACACACAGACACACACACACACACACACATATATATATATATAAGCATGTAAGACACACAGAACATTCATTTTGAGAAAGCCGCAGGCCCCTGCACATGCACACAACTTTACCAAATGTGTGTGCATCTTTGCATGAGTATGCATGTGTTTGCATATGTGTGTGTGAGTGTGTGTGAGTGTGTGTGTGTGTGTGTGAGTGTGAGTGTGTGAGTGTGAGGAAAAAGGAAGTTAGTGTGTGCATTTGAAAGGCTTCCTCCCTGCTGCAGCCGTGCAGTGCAGAACACCCACTATCAGAGAGAGAGAGAGAGAGAGAGAGAGAGAGAGACGGGTGAAGAGAGAAAGACACAGAGGAGAAGAGACGCATCAAAATACAAGACAGGGAGAGAGAGAGAGAGAGAGAGAGAGAGAGAGAGAGAGAGAGAGATGGATGGATGACTTGGGCAAAAGAGAGAGAGAGAGATAATAAAAGAGAGAAAATAAAAGGAAGAACCAACAAAAAAAAAACGTCAGCGTGAAGTAAGAAGAGAGAGGAACGAAAGCGAGAAACGCGGAGAGGAAGAGAAGAAGAACGACGGACCAAAGGCCCGAAGAGACGAAAAAGAGAGAGAGAGAGAGAGAGCGAGAGAGAAGAACTTGTAGTGAAGAGTGAAGAACTTGAAGTGAAGAACTTGTGGTAACGATAGAACGAGAGAGAAAGAGAGACTCAGAGAGGGAGAGAGAGAGCGTGAGCTTGTTAACGTGTTAGCGTGTGGACACTGTAGCAGGTGTGTGTGTGTGTGTGTGTGTGTGTGTGTGTGTGTGTGAGAGAGAGATAACATTAGCGGCCGTGTGGTATCTCTGCTTTGAGTCACCACTCAGTGTTCACTCAGGGAAGTTTAGCGTATAGCCAAGGTGCTAACGTTAGCAGGTGTTGAATCTGATAGCCTATTAGCACAGTGTGTGAGAATTCATTGTGTGTGTGTGTGTGTGTGAGAGAGAGAGAGAGAGAGAGAGGAAAGGAAGGAAAGAGAAGTGTTTGTCAGCTTTCAGAGGACCATTTTGTGTAGAAGTCTTTGTAGCGGTTAATGCTAGTGTTTCAGCTCACTGTGACTCCGAGGTAAATTGTGTACAGGTAAGGAAAGGTTACTAAAGGTCAGTTTGGTCAGGTTTGCTTTAATTAGAAGTCAGGTTTAGGAGTTAGGGTTGATTTTATAGTCCAGTTCTCAAAGCTGTTTAAGGCTTGAATTTACATTTTTACTGCTTACTTTCAGATCAGATTATTTTCAGATCTTACATTAGTTAGTTTTTTTTTACGTGATTTGGAGACAAGACTTTTTTAAGAGCTTATTTAGAAGGAATTTAGATTTTTGAGAAGTAATTTTGAATATTTTTAACTTTTCAGAATTTGTTGATTTTTAAAAAAAAAAAGTTATTTATTTTTTTTATTTATTTTGAAGTGATTTGGATTCTGGGATGTTATTTGATTATTAAGTTATTAAAAAGGTTATTTTTTGTAGATTATTAGACGGTTATCAGGAAGTTATTAGAAGGTTATTAGGACATTGTTTTTAAAATGGAGCTGTGGAGGCAGTGTGCGTCGTGGCTGATTCAGTGCCGAGTTCTTCCTGAGAACCACAGAGTGACCTGGGACAGCGCACAGGTGTGTATCTATGCGTGTTTGTGTGTGTGTGTGTGTGTGTGTGTGTAGAATTTCTTCTCTTTGTTTAAAATGCTGTTTTACACCATCTCCATGTGAAACCCTTGTTTCTGATTGGCCCACAGAGGAGTGTGTTACTTTCTCATATCAGGACGTGAAAATATTTAAAATAAACTTCACAAAAACAAGCAAGATGATTAATTCATTTTAATTGCATTTTAAACTATCAGAGAATAGTCCCGATTAAAGACGGCGCCGATCCGATACCCAGCATCAGCATCGGCATCGGCATCAGAACCGGGCCGATGAGATTACAGAGAAAACATATCGGATGTCGGATCGGATGGAAATTTGGAAAAGAAATTACATTTTCGGAACTGGAAATGTTTACACGTAAAGAGACGTGATTGTTATTTCTTGAGTTCGGATTGATTTTATGATGTTTATACTTTATGTTTTGTTATATTTACAATGTAAGTGATTTTTGTGTGAAAGAGTTTAACTATGAAGGGCAAAAAGAAAGCAATATGGGACGAGTATTAAGGTATCGAGCGATACTCAAGGTTTCAGTATCGGAAAAGAAAGAGTGGTATCGTGACACCTCTAGGCCTTATAATGGGTTTTGGGTTGTTTCTTATCTGGATTGAGGTGTATTTAATGTGTGTGTGTGTGTGTGTGTGTGTGTGTGTAGGTGTGTGAGTTAGCCCAGGCGCTCAGAGATGGAGTGCTTCTGTGTCACCTGCTGAATAATCTCCTCCCTCACTCGGTCAACCTGCGGGAGATCAACCTGCGTCCTCAGATGTCTCAGGTACGGCGTGTGTGTGTGTGCGCGTGTGTGCGCGTGTGTGTGTGAATTGAAATATTTTATCATGTTTAGTTATTTCACTTCCAATCTGGTCACTTTAGGACACTGCAGGTAGAAATGACGGATTTGATCGCATCAATCATTTTGTGAGAAAACGTTCTGTAAAAGCTCTTTTCTCAGGAAAGCGTCTTTACAGTGAAGTAAACATTTTAATACTAGAATTTTCCAAGGACTAGATTTAATTAAATAAATTTTTCATTCTTGAAAAATGTTAAATGCATAAAACACGTAACATATCACCTTCATCTTCCAGAGATTCATAAATATGTAAATATGTATTTTTAAAGTTACACCTGTAGTGTCTTGCCTTAATGCTGGGACGTTGTTCATTTTCTAATCTAAATATCTGCATTCTTTAAACAGAACAAACAAAAAACAGTTTTAATAAAACTAGGAACAGTGTGCTGGTAATGTGGCCTGGAGGAAAAGGGGGCGTTTCCAAATTTGCATATTCATGATGCATATTCACATCACCTGGAATTTTTAATAAAGATGTAGAGATGGTGTACAGAAAGTGTAGGTGTAGTAATTTGTTATTAAAAAATAAATAATTAACTAATTAACTAATTAATTAATTAATGGCTTAATAGTTTTAAAATTAAACAGTTAGGGATTTAAAAAAAAATAATTACAGTGGAACGCATGGACGCCGTTTTAAAGGCCGGCTGCTCTGTGTGTGCTTTAATGAAATTTAAATGACAAACAGATACAAATAAATGTCATTTAAATCTATAAATCTGATTAAGTGATCAGCTGAATTTAATAAATTTAATGTAAACAACATAAAACAAGCCTAAATTATGACAACTTGAATCTAACTCCAATTTTAATAAAATGAGGAAACGTTCTGGAAAGGTGAGCAGGAGGATAAGGGGGCTTTTCTAAATTTGCATACTCATGCATATTCATGGGGCTTGGGATCTTTATTGAAGGTGTATAGATGTTAATAGATCATATTATAACGAACATGAGAAGAGAAGGGGGAAGTGTGTAGCTAGTCAATCCCTTTCCTTTGTATTTATCCGTGTGTGTATTTTGTGTGTGTGTGTGTGTGTGTTGTGCTGCTTGTTGACTTATTGTGGTTAGCACAGTAGACTCTTCTCCTTTAGAGCTGCAACGTAAATATTTGCATGAGTAAAAACGTATCAGACTAGCGTCGTTCCCTCTCTGCATTGCGCTTTAATCTCGAATCCTCTCTCTGATCGAAAGTTTATTCATTGGACTAGAGCTCCAGGTCACTCAGAAAAACAAGATGGCGATGGTTCAGAAAATACAGCAGCTCCATTGGTTAGCGTCAAAAGCTAATAAACCCCTGTGCTACCACTGCTCTGGAGATGCCCCGCCCACCTGACATCACAGAAGCTGCGCCATTGGCTGAAATCACAAAAGTTTTACACATTTGAAGTCGTAAGAGAGAGAGCGAGAGACGCTGAGTCATTATCAGTATGATAGGAAAATTATGAGATAGCAATAAAAAAGAGCGTGTGTGTGTGTGTCTGTGGTTTCCCTCATTTAGTCATTTCATGTCCAGTTCGTCATTTCAGACCTGATGGATACTTCCGCTGTGCTTTCCAAAGTTAATAGACAGGGTTTCCCTTACACCCACTGACACACACACACACACACACACACTTTCAGCACTCAGTCTCTCTCTATGCACTTCCCCTAACATGAACTTCCTCACACGCGCACACACACACACAGGAAGGGATATAAACTCCACCAGTATCTCTCTCTCTCTCTCTCTCTCTATATATATATATATATATATATGTTGATGCATGTATAAACCAGCAGTGTGTGTGTGTGTGTGTGTGTAGTTCCTGTGTCTAAAGAACATCAGGACATTTCTAACTGCGTGTCACGAGCGGTTTGGAATGAAGAAGAATGAACTGTTTGAGGCCTTCGACCTTTTTGATGTCAGAGATTTTGCCAAGGTCAACATATTTCTTTATAAAATCCTTATGAACTCTTATTAATGTCTTATGTCACACTGTGCACTCTTATTCCTGCTGTCACCTTTATTCTTATTCCTGACTTACAATACTCCTGTGAACTACTATTGCTGCCTTGTAAACTCTTATTCCAACTCTATGCCACCCTTAAAAACTCTTATTATATTCTTATGAACTCTTGTTCTTGCCTTATTTCACCCTTAGGAACATTTCATTCTTGCATCAGCCTAATGAACGTTTATTTGTGCCTTACTTCACCCTCTTATTTCACTTTTTTAGTCTTATTTCTGTTTTATTTCATTGTCAAGAACAAACATTCCTGCCTTACATCATCACAAAGCCTTACTCCTGTCTTATGAATGCTTATTCCTGCATTACTTCATCTTTATGAACTCTCATTCCTGCCTTACATCATAAACTCGAATTCCTTTCTTATCAACTTGTTGCTGCCTTATTTCACCTTTACAAACTCTCATTTCTGCCTTTTGTCACCCTTATGAATAATAGTATTTGCCTTATATTAACTCATGTCGCCTCCCTACACACTAGAACATATATCTATATCCTCATTATGTCAGCCTTCTACACTCCCATTTCTGCCTTATGTCAGCCTCATGAACTCTTATTGCTGCCTTACTCCATGTTTATAGACCTTATTCCTGGCTTATGTCACTCTTATGAGCTTTAATAAATGCCTTACTTCACATCACATTATTTCACTAATATTTCATTATTATGTCCTGCATATACTGTATTTCTGCTTTATGTCACCCTATTTCTGTTGTACGTCAGTCTTATGAGCTCTTTTACCTGTCTTATGCCTGCAGGTGATTGGAACGTTGTCCATCCTCTCTCAGACGCCCATAGCTCTTCAGAGAGGCTTCAGGTGAGAACACTTTTATTACCTTTCACATTAATATACAAACACCTGCAGTTGCATTAAAAACACGTAACCATGAGTTAGTCGCTGTAGGATGATCAGGGGGCGGAGCTTACGTGAAACATCCTCATGAACTCCGCCTTATAATCTTGTGTTTCCTCCGCAGGCCGTTTCCTAATGAAGTGTGTGTTGGAGATGATGACATCTACAATGGCCTCTCTGACCAGATGGAGTGAGTGTCTCTCTCACTCTCATTCTGTCTCACCCTCTGTCTCACTATCTGTCTCTCACACTCTCTGTCTGTCTCTATCTCACTCTGTCTCGCTCTGTCTCTATCTCACTCTGTCTCACTCTGTCTCTATCTCACTCTGTCTCACTATCTGTCTCTATCTCACTCTGTCTCTCACACTCTCTCTCTGTCTCTATCTCACTCTGTCTCAATCTCTGTCTCTATCTCACTCTGTCTCTCTCTGTCTCTATCTCACTCTGTCTCTCACACTCTCTCTCTGTCTCTTTATCTCACTCTGTCTCTCACACTCTCTCTCTGTCTCTATCTCACTCTGTCTCTCACACTCTCTTTCTGTCTCTATCTCACTCTATCTCACTCTGTCTCTATCTCGCTCTGTCTCTATCTCACTCTGTCTCGCTCTGTCTCTATCTCACTCTGTTTCTCACACTCTCGCTCTGTCTCTATCTCACTCTGTCTCACTCTGTCTCTATCTCACTCTTTTTCTCACACTCTCTCTCTGTCTCTATCTCACTCTGTTTCTCACACTCTCTCTCTGTCTCTATCTCACTCTGTTTCTCACACTCTCTCTCTGTCTCTATCTCACTCTGTCTCTATCTCACTCTGTCTCTCTCTGTCTCTATCTCACTCTGTCTCTATCTCACTCTGTCTCACTATCTGTCTCTCACACTCTCTCTCTGTCTCTATCTCACTCTGTCTCACTCTGTCTCTCTCATTCTGTCTCACTCTGTCTCACTATCTGTCTCTCACACTCTCACTCTCTATTGCTCTATTACTCTGTCTCACTGTCTGTCTCTCACTCTATTTCTCTATCTCACTGTCTCAATCTCTGTCTCACTCTGTCTCTATCAGTCTGTCTCACACTCTCTGTCTCACTGTCTGTCTCTCTCACACCTTGTTTCATTCTCTCTCTCTCTCTCTCAGTCTCTTTGTCTCACTCAAAGTCTGTCTCTCTTTCAGTGACACTGTGGATGAGGATGATGATCTGTATGACTGTGTGGAGGATGAAGAGAACGAGGGAGACGACATTTATGAAGACCTGATGAGAACAGAGGAAACACCAGAGACAGTGAGACACACACACACACACACACACACACACACACACACAAATAATTGTCAAATAATTACATATTTTCATATTCAATTAAATTCATTTTAGAAAAGCACATGGCTTTAGTGTGTGTGTGTCTGTGTGTGTGTGTGTTTCAGCAACAGAAATGTGAAGTGGACAAGAGAGGCTGCTGCCTTCAGGAGATCAGTCAGACTGAGGAGAAATACACACAGACCCTGGAGTCTATACAACAGGTACACACACACACACACACACTCACACACACACACACACACACACACACTGTTCATAGTTGTGCTGTAGGTTAATACTCTCACCCAAATTATACCTGTGTGTGTGTGTGTGTGTGTGTGTGTGTGTGTGATGCAGCACTTTATGAGGCCACTGCAGGCTTTCCTTGGGCCAGCTGACATAGAGAACATCTTCATGAATGTAGAGGTAATTACTCCATCATTCATCCATCCATCCATCCATCCATCTATCCATCCATCACATCATTACTCATACCATTACTCCATCATTCCATCCATCACTCCATCCATAAATCCATCCATAACTTGACCTATCCATCCATCACATAAATACATCACTCCATCATTCCATCCATCCATCCATCATCCATCCATCCATCCATAACTCCATCCATCCATCCATCAATCATGCAGCCACCCATCATTCCAACCATCCATCCATAAATCCATCCATCACATCATTAATCACTCTATCACTGTATCCATCCATCCATCCAGTTTTCCATCAACCATATCTTTATCCATCAATTACTCTACCCATCATGTCATCCATCTATCCATTCATTTATCTATCCATCCTTCTATCCATCCATCACTTTATTCATTACTCATCATGTTATCCATCCATCACACCACCTATCAATCACATCATCCATCAATCTATCACTCTATCCATCCATTTTTCTAATATACAAATTTATATAAAAATTCATCCATCTGTCTAACAAATTCATTCTTTTACTTCATCCATCCATCTTCTAAATCATCCTATTCACTATTCCATCCATCTATCCATAATCAATTCCTTTGTAAATTCATCCTATTCTATCTATCATTCTATCCTTCCATTTAAATACTGTGTATATATCATTGTAGATGTAATTTCTCTAATTATTCACCCAGCTGTGTTTATTTGTCCACCATTTAATCCATCCCTTTGTTCTTTCATCAGTTCCTCTATTCATTAACTCATTAACTCACTGTGAGAGTGTGTGTGTGTGTGTGTAGGAGTTAGCTGATACACACCGTCGTCTGCTGAGAGAGGTCCAGACATCGATATCCTCTTATGGAGCAGAGAATCTTCACCAGGTCTTCATCGATTACAAAGAGAAGTGAGTGCAGTTTCATGATGATGATGATGATGATTATTACCATTATTATTATTATTATTATTATTATTATTATTATTATTATTGTTTATTAGTGACTACATTCTTGACTAATATAGATCCAGAGCCGTGTGTTCTGATTGGCTGAGAGCTATACAGATAGAGCACACATACTTCTCTGATTATAAGATGTGCTTTAGCCTGTATAAAGTAAAGCTTTGTGTATGTAGTTTTGTGTATGTTTTTACGGTAAACATGCTACGTCAGCAGTTACGAGATTGTTATGATTGTTATGTTGTTATCGTGAGTTGTGTGTAACGTGTTTCCAGGTTGTTGCTGTACGGCCGATACTGCAGTCAGGTCGAGTCAGCGACTAAACAACTGGACAAAATCGCCAGCGCGAGGGAAGACGTCCGGATGAAGCTGGAGGTAACGTACCGTTAACACACTAACACGTGGACAAGCTACATTTATACTAATGTACATAAGGAATAAACACTGTGTGCGGTGCTATATTTTGGAAGGTAATAAACCACAGCGTGGTTCTTCCATCACAAATCTGTTATTTTCCTATAACAGCACATCCCCAAGTGTTTTATTCCTCTTAAACCACAGCAATTTGCCAACAATTACAAATTTTTTACTTAGTAAACAAGACACCATACTTTTTTTTTGTCCATTTGTAGTTCATGTGCGAAACAAGTTAGTTCCTGTTGTCACTTATGTTAAAGCAGCAATAAACAGTCGTTCCCTCACCAGCCTCTCTCTCTCTCTCTGTCTCTCTTTCTCTCTCTTGAAGTTAAGAAGACAAAAAAAATGCAGCTTGTCATGTTACAAAGAAACCGCAAAGAAGCGTAAACTCCTCTGTTCTGAGCTGCTGTTATAGAGAACTAATCAACACCTTCTGACCAATCACAATCCAGAATTCAACAGCGCTGTGGTGTAAAAAAAAAAAAAAAAAAAAAAGTGCGATCTTTGAAATGACACTGAGATGATAAGCTAGTGAACCAATCAGGAGCCAAACAGGAAGTGTGCGTGTGTGTTCTGTGATTCTGTTTAGGAGTGTTCGATGAGGGCGAACAGTGGGCGCTTCTCTCTCAGAGACCTGCTGATGGTGCCCATGCAGAGAGTGTTAAAGTATCACTTGCTGCTGCAGGCAAGCAACACACACACACACACACACACATATACATACATACATATATATATATATATATATATATATATATATGTGGTATGGTAACGGATGTAATCGCTGTGTGTCCTATCAGGAACTCGTGAAGCACACGGTGAATCCCACTGATAAGGAGAACTTACGCACTGCACTAGACGCCATGAGGGTGAGTGTGTGTGTGTGTGTGAGTGTGTGTGTGTGTGGGCAGGTTTTTATATCCAGGAGGAGATTAGATGTCAAGGATACTAATAATCTGAGCTTGTAGGGAACACTTGGCTGGCTGTCTGTTTATTTATTTATTTATTTATTTATTTATGTGTGTGTGTGTGTGTAGGATCTTGCTCAGTGTGTTAACGAGGTGAAGAGGGATAACGAGATCATTCGTCAGATCACGGCCTTTCAGCTCTGTATCGAGAACATGGTAAGAACAAACATTTATTTATTTGACTTATTATGGGATGTATCACGCTACTTAGCATGATATAGATATTACTGACGCTTCAAAATATCGTCATCGGTTTTTTTTTTTTTTTTTGGAGAAGGAGGATTCCTACGTGCACCGGTATAGATAAAGTATCACTTTGATTTTGTCAAAACTCTGACCTATTTGTCCATTTTTACCTTATATGGTCATTGCTTCCTGTTACCCTGTTGCAAATGTTAGTGGCTCACCTCCTTCAACTTCAATTTAGTCTCTTTTAATTTTTATTTTCTCATATTAAAATGTTTATACACTATATCGATTCACAATACAATATCTCTGAAATGGCCTTTATTCAGTTTCTGTGCTCAGTTAGCTAAGTAGCTACATTAGATAGTTAACTAAGTAGCTAGGTTAAAGCTAATATGTTTAAAAAGCCAGGATTTGTTTGTATACATGTTGAAAATCTAGCTAACGATTGTAAATGCATAACAACAAAGTCTATTTTTTTAAGGGTTTAGGTTTAGCCTGTTATCTCAAGATGTTTATTTTAATAACACTAGGCATGTGGCAGAATGTAGTTTTTCAAATTTTAACAATTGTCTAAACTTTTATTGTGTGTGTAACGATATTGTGACAGTTTTGTCCACCATGTTTTTTTTTGTTGTTTTTTTTTTTAATTAAACTTTCATACAGAATTATGACATTTCACCCTGACAGTATCATTCTGGTTTCACTGCTTTACGAAAGCACCAGATTAGCGGCGTCTGATGCAACCCTGTAAAACCAGAATGCTGCATCCTGTAGACCTTTTTTTTTTTTTTTTTTTGAAACCGCATGTTTGACACTGAGTTACATCCCACTCGGGAAACACAGAATATCGCACCATGACACACTTTTTTTATGAAAAGGTTTTCTCATCTTAGCAAACACAGACAGTCTGTGTCTCGGTAATGCGCACAGTAAATGATAGGTCACACTAGGACACAACGTTAAACCAGCAGTTTTTTTTTTGATGAGTTTTTTCAGAAATTCATCATGAAACTTTTTATACGCCAGTCAGCAGTTATTAGGGTCATTTCAACACATTTGGTGCTGATACAGCATTAGCTTAGCATGTGACCATTAGGCACGTGCCAAAATGTTTAAAATTGAATTTAATCAAATGCCATAAAAATGAGGTTAACCAGTGACAGTCAAATTTAGGTTGCAGAAGTTTCTCTTCCATTCATTACCTCCATGGACTTTCCAGAAAGTTCTAAATAAAGAATTTGAGAACCAAAGTACCAAAGTATTTAACCATCCAACCAGCTGTGAGATAAATCACAACAATTTTTTTTCAAAGCAGTATAATATATGTGTGACATTTTGCATGGAAATGAACCACTGAGCCATAAAACGTTTCCACAAACCATTTTCTCCAACATCAGCACGTTTAGATATATTTTATTTTTGTATATATTTACTTTGTTGTACATATAATCTTTCATATTATAGTATTCTAGTTTAATTTACCATTTAGCCTTGATAATTTGCTAGTTAGAAAATTTAGTGTCAAAGTCATGATATAATGTTTCGCCTCGGAGACTTTTGTAATCGAGGCTGTTGAAAAAGTAGGTGTTCAGTCTTTAACTCTGTTTCTATGGTTACAGCAGCACCTCTAATTGGTGGTTTCTGCTATAGAGTCGTGGGTAGTTTAGTACTTGACAACATTTAACTGATTAAAACAAACAATTTATTTAAATAAATATATGTTTATATCAAACATATGTCTCATAAATCATAGTACAGGAGTGTATAACGATCATTTAACGATTGTGTAACTCAGGGAGTGTTCCCTAACCACTACACCCTTAACTCCACACACCTACACCTTCTCTAGGATCATATACCATGTAGCTCCATCACTATTGATCATATTAACTACAGCTAATCACGAACGACATTGTCACTTCCACAGCCTTCAGTGCTTGCCTCTATTATACGATTGCCTTTGCATACACTCGTTTGTCTAAAATTAAGATCCTCAGAAAACAGCTGTCCTCATGTTGCCTTCTTAATTTAACGCACTTTACCTCAAGACCCAAAATGTCTGTCTAGCTTCGTAGCCTAATCTTGAATTGAATGCAAAAGAGTGATAATATTTAGAAATAACACAATCATGGGTGTTACATATTGCATATATCATATAACTGAATATTAAGACAAGTGAGACAAAGTCATTAGAATAGAGTCTGAATGGATGCTTAAGGGAAACAGTGCCTTGCTGTTGTAGGGAAACAGTTGTGCACACAGTTTCCTGTTTAACAGGAAGTTGTGGTGACATTTACAAACTAAAACTTTCATTGTTTGCTTCCATGACTTTGTGCTGTATTCCTAATGTCATTCTTGTGCTAAATTGTATCTCATTGTACTTCATGGAAATGTAGATAGATTCACTTTGTTATACAGCACAGGGATTAAAATAACAAGATGTAAATTCACAGTGTGGTGGGATGTGCCCTCCAAAGTCTCCTGCGCATGCAGTGAATTTTTGCAGAGTGCAGCAGCAAAGTGTGGAGTTAACCACAGCGTTGAGTTACAGTGAAATGGAACAAAGCATGGTTTCTACAGATAAATCTCTGTATATCTGCACATCTTTCTTCCATTTGACCTCCTCCTGTTTTTCCTTTCTGTCACTCAGACTCAGTCCCTTGCACTTTTTGGCCGCCCGAAGATCGATGGAGAGCTGAAGATCTGCAGCCCTGACAAGAAATCCAAGCAAGACAGGTGATTGATTTGTATTATTTCAGTGTGTGTGTATGTTTGGATATGTATTTCTGATGGCCAGCACAATTTTGTCCCCAGAAACTTTCTGTATCATAACATTCAGAGAAGTTGTTCAGTACATGCACAGTGTAACTAGTGACCCAGTGGAGTTCTTTCTTACTAGTGACCCAGTGGAGTTGTTCAGTACCCTCACAGTCTTGGTAACTGGTGATCCAGTGAAGTTCTTTGGTACTTACACTTTTTTTGTAACTGGCAACCCAGTGGAGTTTGTAACCTACAATATCTTGGTAGCTGGTGACCCAGTGGAGTTGCTCAGTACCCAAATGATCTGGTGGCCTAGTGGAGTTGTTTAGTATTTCCATGGTCTTTGTAACTAGTGCTGCAGTGGAGATGTTTGGTACTTGGCAGCCTAGTAGTGTTGTTTGTTACATTATATAGGTCTTGTTAACTGAAAAGCCATTGGAGTTATTTGGCAGCTGTGAGGTCTTGGTAACTTGTGACCTCAGGGTGGTTTGTAGCTGTAGGGTTGAGCTGTGAGGTACCTATATGGTCTTAATCAGTGATCCAGTGGAGGTGTTTCATACATGCAAGGTTTTTGGTTACTGGCATTTTAATGGGGTTGTTTTTCATCTTTATGTTTTTGGTAACTGGCAACCTCCATAAAGTTACTCAGCATCTACACACTCCTGTGTACAAGCAGTCTGGTGGAGTGGTTCGGTAATCTCTGGTAATCTGTGGCTCTGCAGAGTGATTCGGTACTCATGGGGTCTTGACAACTGGTGACCTAGTGGAGTTATGTTGTGTCTGCCTAGGTTTGGTAACTGGCAACCCCCAGTAAAATTATTCAGTACCTGCACAATCAATAGTAAAAGCAATCTAGTGGCGTGATCGGTACCTGCATGGTCTTGATAACAGGTAACTCAGTAGAAATGTTTGATAATAACATCATCTTGGCAAATGGAAATTGAGTAATTTGTTTGGTAACTGGTTACTCACTGGTTCTAGTTTTCATTGCTGCAGAAGTAATATATATTCTACTAAACAGTTCTCATGGCTGCATCTGTCATGATTGTCAATGGTTCATGCTTTGCTCATTTGCAAACCGAGAAACTCAACTCTCCATATTTAAGATGGTTTGCTGTAATAGGCTATCGTCCGATTAAAAACTACAGCTAAAATCTCAAGTCAGTGTTGAATTATCAATTTTGCGTGCAGGTATGCGTTTCTCTTTGACAAAGCCCTGCTGGTGTGTAAGAAGCGCAGTGGGGAGAGCATGGAGCTGAAAGAGCTTATCGACCTGCAGCACTTCCAACTGAGAGACGAACCAACTGGAGACAAAGAAAACAAAAAGGTCCTCTTACACTCTGCCTTCTTTTCTCTTCTCACTCTCTTCTGTGTGTATTTGCACATTTGTACCAACTATGTCGTCTTTCTGGGTATCTATCGTGGTGTGTGTGTGTGTGTGTGTAGTGGACACATACCTTCTTGCTGATGGATTCGTATGGCCAGGGTGGTTATGATCTTTACTTCAAGACACGTGAGCTGAAGAAGAAATGGCTAGAACAGTTCGAGATGGCTCTGTGAGTGACGTGTCTGCCACATCATCTTAACTTTAATTGAATATTTTTGTATTTTGGCTTCTTAATTAGATAAATTAGATTCCAACAAACTTGATAACTTCAAGAACAACCAATGCATGCTTGATTTGTTAGCTTCTAAAGCTAGTAGTTTTGCAAATTGTTACCATTTAGTTATTGTAATTAAAACTTTTATTGAAGTCCTACACTTAATTGCAAATTCTTTACTCTGGCATTTGATTGTTTTGAGATCGTGTTTCAGCCCCTCGACTCCTTCATTTGTACGTGACAGCTGATATCGTATGTGTGCTTGTGCAGGTCCAACATGTGTCCGGAGAACAGCACGGCGAACGGCCACGACTTCCAAATGTACTGTTTTGAGGACACCACTTCCTGTAAAGCCTGTCAGATGTTGCTCAGGTAAATTACTAGAGTAAAATGTCTACCGTAATTACACTAACGAATGGGCATATTAGGCTAATGCAATAATTAATACATATATTAGTCACTGGTGCAATAAATATAAGAGCAAAACCACATGACTATATCTGTGTTCACACTAACAAGCAATGAGTCACTTGTGTCACTTGTAGATGCTATTGTTGCTTGTGGGCGTGGCCTGTCTTGCCTTTTTGTTTTTTTGCTCAGATGAGAAATGGTAGTTGCAATATATAAAGTCTAAAGCAATCTCGAGTTAAATAACGCACTAATGAGTGTGAAAATTGTTCGTTTGATTTACATGTTACATGCTTGGCTTCGTATTATCTTCGTTAGCAGTGCTAGCTACGTACGTTCACCAGAGGTAGCAACGATCTCTGCTACTTCCTTATGAGCTTTATTTTTCCTCGTAATGTCTCTATACACATTTAATGAGCAGTCGTGTATGACAGGATGAGATGAAGCTACAGCTACACGGTTGTAGGAATCATTCGAGCCGATGGAGCTGTTTGGATTTGTCACTTTTGTCACTAATTTACATCATTTGAATTGAGAAAAAAATCTTTCGCTGAAATTGGCCTCCTGTTGCTTGCTAGTGCGTATGAAGCATAAATGCTAAGATTAAAAAAAAACATGATTTGATTTGCCAATATGGAAAGCCCGATGAACGTGTATGGTATTTTGCGGACGCTCTCATCCAGAGCGACTTACATTTATCTCATTTATTCATCTGAGCCGTTGAGGGTTAAGGGCCTTGCTCAAGGACCCAGGGATTTGCTGGGATTTGAACTCGTGACCAAGTCCAACGTCGTCTTAACCACTGAACATGGAGGTGTTTATGTTTGTGTTTGTGGTCTTTCTCCATCAGAGGGATCTTCTACCAGGGTTACCGCTGCACCCGCTGTAAAATGGCCGCCCATAAGGAGTGTCTCGGACGAGTTCCTGTGTGTGGACGCAATGCAGGTCTGATTTTGTTCATTCATCTGTTTGGACATTTAATGAGGATAAAGATGGAGTCTTATTTATTTATTTATTTATTTATTTGTGTGTGTGTGTTTTCTTTTCCAGAAAACTCTGTGACTGTGAAAAAGGTCAGTCTTTACAACCCTTTCCCCCCCATCACACTATCAAATGGTTCAGTCCATATCTTCCTTCCTTTAACAGTTACATGGTTTAGCGAACCACTAGTATAAACCTACTGCAGTGCATTGTGGGATGTCACAAGCGTACTGTATATTAGGGAACGTAGACGCTAATAAAACTAATTAACATGCTCCTGTTCCCTTTAGAGCAAGTCGAGATCTGCCACTCAGAGACAGACCAAACCAGGTGAGTTCTCTCACGTTCAGGTAAACCAGCGTTCCTCAGATCTTCCCCGACTGTAACCTGCCCTCGTCCACTTGGGTCGCGTCCCAAATCGCCTACTTACTCCATGCGCTAAAAGTCTGTACGCTTTTTCGTGAGGAAAAAGTACATACTTTTGAGTGTGTAGCAAAAGATTAGTATACGAGTACTGGGACATACTAACTAACACGAAGAGAGCGTTGTTGCCTAGTTACGCACGCCGTCACCGTAAACAAACTCCTCGTCGCATTTCAGCTTTTCTTCATTCAGTCATTATTCCTTTTATCACTTATACTATAAAAGGAGTAATGAATAAAGAAAAGTTAACGAAATGACATTCATTTTACGTGACAATAAAAAACTTTGGTTAGCGCTTAATATTTTAAGTTCTTACACTTAAATACCGAAGACGCATCATCGCCGACGTTACGCTCGTCCGCCATGTTGAATTCGGCGAAGCGAACCGTCACATAATTCCTCCTCCTGCTTCGTCGCGCAAGGAATTGTGGGTAATATTAGCTGAAAAAGTGTCCGCGGATCCACACTTCGAAAATGTACCGGAAATAGTCGACCATCAACATGCTACGATTTTGGGACGCGCTAATTCTAATCTCGGATATTGTTTAATATTCGAATTGGGACGCAGTATTGCCTGCGCCGTTTTCAAGCTTTTGCCCCTGGTGCAATCCCTGCTGCCATCTTAACAGCTGTTACCGTACGCCGTCACATCACAGATCAATTTCTTTTAAAAATAGTCAATAAATATGTTAATTCATCTTTGCTAGCAAGCTAGAATTAGCACTGAACATTATCACTTAGAAATCAGGTTAGCATTTTAGCCTGTTACCGTTAGCACTGAAGATTTATAGATATCGCAATTTCCCTCAGAAATCCTGTCAGGGTAGCGCTAGTTAGCATTCTAGCTAACATTAGCAATAAATGTTATTAAGGTTTATAGATATCGCTTACAATTTACCTCAGAAATCCTGTCAGAATAGCACTAGTTAGCATTCTAGCTAACATTAGCAATAAATGTTATTAAGGTTTATAGATATCACTTAAATTTCCCTGAGAAATCCTGTCAGGTTAGCGCTAGTTAGCATTCTAGCTAACATTAGCAATAAATGTTATTAAGGTTTATAGATATCACTTAAATTTCCCTCAGAAATCCTGTCAGATTAGCGCTAGTTAGCATTCTAGCTAACATTAGCAATAAATGTTATTAAGGTTTATAGATATCACTTAAATTTCCCTCAGAAATCCTGTCAGTTTAGCGCTAGTTAGCATTCTAGCTAACATTAGCAATAAATGTTATTAAGGTTTATAGATATCACTTAAATTTCCCTGAGAAATCCTGTCAGGTTAGCGCTAGTTAGCATTCTAGCTAACATTAGCAATAAATGTTATTAAGGTTTATAGATATCACTTAAATTTCCCTGAGAAATCCTGTCAGGTTAGCGCTAGTTAGCATTCTAGCTAACATTAGCAATAAATGTTATTAAGGTTTATAGATATCACTTAAATTTCCCTGAGAAATCCTTTCAGATTAGCGCTAGTTAGCATTCTAGCTAACATTAGCAATAAATGTTATTAAGGTTTATAGATATCACTTAAATTTCCCTCAGAAATCCTGTCAGATTAGCGCTAGTTAGCATTCTAGCTAACATTAGCAATAAATGTTATTAAGGTTTATAGATATCACTTAAATTTCCCTCAGAAATCCTGTCAGATTAGCGCTAGTTAGCATTCTAGCTAACATTAGCAATAAATGTTATTAAGGTTTATAGATATCACTTAAATTTCCCTCAGAAATCCTGTCAGATTAGCGCTAGTTAGCATTCTAGCTAACATTAGCAATAAATGTTATTAAGGTTTATAGATATCACTTAAATTCTAGCTAATATTAGCAGGTTAGCTCTAGTTAGCATTCTAGCTAACATTAGCATATTATCATTAGCATTTTTATGAGGCATTTCTCCACTTTCGCTTTCTCCCTCAGGTCTTCCTAAGATGGAGGTGTGTCATGATTACTATGGCGTGCCCCCGCCCCCT
This sequence comes from Pangasius sanitwongsei, assembly GCA_037576675.1. NCBI lineage: Eukaryota > Metazoa > Chordata > Actinopteri > Siluriformes > Pangasiidae > Pangasius > Pangasius sanitwongsei. The sequence goes on from CM075028.1 coordinate 16,790,368, forward strand.
GTGGCTTTCGGCCAACCGCTGCATCTCACTGCGGGTGATGTCATAGAGCTCACGCGCGCCGACGTCGACTTGCAGTGGTGGGAGGTGGGGCTTCGTTGTTTTACCTTCTCATGCTAACATGGATAAAAAAGAATTACCGCTAACAGAAAATAAAAGTTCTCAAGTTAGCATGATTGATGCTAAGTAGACCACATAATAATGATTAAAAATGTAGGAATATACTCCAATTTTCCCTATTTAGCATGACACAGGATAGCTAACATAACTTTAGTGGTATGCTAGCTAGTTAGCAATTGTTCGTTGTTCATTATTTTACCACAGTGAATTAAAAGTCTAGTATCCAAGCTAACGTACCACAAACACTCCAATGCTAGCAGCTAAAATTTAGCTCAGGATAAGGATATTATTTATAGCTAGCTGTCTTAGCAAAACAGAAACTTCGATTCCTTTTGGCTCGCAGCTAGTCAGCGTTAGCATTGAAAATTATGAACATTTATAGATAGCTCATATGATTCCACTCAGAAGTCCTGTCAGGTTAGCGTATGTTAGCCTGGGACTAAATCTAGAATCAGATTTTATTGCGCTGTTTTATTTAAAATAAAAGAACAGAAAGGTTATTGTTACTAGTCGCTTCGTCTGCTATTGCGTTAGCGCTACAGATTACACGTCCCTCAGTTCGTTCGTGTCTGTGATATTTGCTGTTTTTAACCACGCTCGTTCTTCGGTGTTTTAACGTTAAAAAGTTAAGACAACAAACAAGAGCGTATACTTAAAATCTTCTGTCTGTCGTCATGCTAACTTTGGCCAGCGCAGTCATGCTAACTGCAGCCTTGTGCGTTTGTAGCTGCTAAGTGTTTTGAACGACTTATTACTGAATTATTCTTTTAAAGAATCGAAACGTGTTTGAGGATAAATGTAGTAAAAATGTTACGATAATGTTTAACAACAAAGTGAAGACCAGCTAGCATCAGAGACGATTAGTTTTACTTCCCCGCGACCTGAAGACCAGCTAGCGTAAGAGACGATTAGCTTTACTTCACCGTGACCTGAAGACCAGCTAGCGTAAGAGACGATTAGCTTTACTTCACCGTGACCTGAAGACCAGCTAG
>CM075028.1:16886684-16911597 GCA_037576675.1 Pangasius sanitwongsei
TGCTGTTTTGGAGATGCTCTGACCCAGTCGTCTAGCCATCACAATTTGGCTCTTGTCAAAGTCTCTCAGATCCTTACGCTCGCCCATTTTTCCTGCTTCCAACACAATCAACTTCAAGAACTGACTGTTCACTTGCTGCCTAATAATCCCACCCCTTGACAGGTGGCATTGTATTGAGATAATCAATGTTATTCACTTCACCTGTCAGCGGTTTTAATGGTATGGCTAATCGGTGTATATGGCCACTTAAATATGAAAGGGATAGATTCAATAAGCGGAGTGTATCTGAACAGTCTATAAAACATCATAAAGGTCAGCGAGCTCCTCTCTTGCCTCTAACTTAACATAGTGGAGACAAACAAACACCTTTTCTTTTAAACTCAGTTTCATTTTAGATTCTACGGCATGTGGAACTGTTCTGACAGGAGGATCATTCAATATAGTGTACCCTTTTTTTCCTCTTTTAGCAAGTTGGTCCTGGCCTCCACCTGTGCAGATTCAAAACACTTTGTGCTTTGCTTTTTGTGTTGCTTAACAAATACTTTCAAATTCTCAAAGCAAGTTCAAATGAAACGCTGCATCTGTTTTTTTTTTTCAGTTAATGCCCATGTTTGCTTTCACTCACACACCACGTTCACTAAAAGACCTGAAAGACAATGCTGCAGCCAAAAATAAACCAGCAGTGTGTTTGAACATTATTTTCAGATGCTCATATTCACATTGCTGTGATTATGACAACAGAAGAAACAGCATGTTTTGATCCTTTTAGCACCCATGTGGCCATGAGTAGCTCTGTATGCTTTCAGTTATGCTGAAATGTGGTTGGTTGCATCATTTCAACTCCACTACCTTTGTCCCTGTTGGAATAAAAATGATAAAGTGAAAATCATCCTACAGACTGAATAAAATCAAATACCATTTACTGAATAAAATATAATGATGAATATAGTTAGTCTGTAAAACTTTATATTTAAACATTTCACAATATCATGATGTTTTCCGTAAACAAATTAATGTTCCGATAATGAGATCATATCATCAGAAAGGTGATATTCCATGAATGTCAGTGTTTTATCATGGCGGAGACAAAAACTTAAAGTTAGACTTTGGGCATGGCTAAAAGGCTAAAAAAAATTTCACCTACAAAATTTGTTCATTGTTGGGTAATGTTAGGTGACATTTTTTACAATCCAGCTAAAAAATGCCTCACAGTCCAAAGTATTATTCAGTGGTTTATTGGAGTGTGTTTCTTATAACTGTTATATGCACACACATTTATACTTTTTCTGTGTGTTTGTGTTTTATCAGATTGTGATTATTGATCACACCTTCTCTGCCATGCCCTTTCTCCTCCGCATAAATTTTATTTTATATTTACTAATCCTTCTTCAGAAATGTGTAGGCTATTCCATGTAAGAAACTGAAGATATCTTACAAAGCTGTGTACTATTCCCTTCGCAGAGCAGCGCAAACTGCCTCTAACCAGGATAGAAAGAGAAATGTGAGGCTGTGCATCAGAGTCTCTAGTTTGAGAAACAGACACCTCACAGGTCCTCAGCTAGCAGCCTTATTAAATAGTACCTGCAAAACACCAGCCTCATCTTCAAGAAAAGTTCCAAGAAAAATTCATATCTGTGACTGGCCAATAAACATAAAAGGTTAAAAAGGGTAAAAGTACACAGGCACTGGACAGAGAATGATTGGAAAAAAGTGTTATGGACAGATTAATCTAAGTTCGGGGTGATTGGATCACAGATAAGAACATTTGTAAGGTACAGAATAAATGAAAATATGCAGGAAGAGAGCTTGATGTCACCTGTCAAGCATGGTGGAGGAAATGTGATCGATCTTCGGTGCTGGTAGAGTGGGAAATTTGCACAGGGTAGCAGGAATCTTGAACAATTGATTTATCAATGAAATGTCATACCCTTTGGACGGCACTCAGTTGGAGCCAATTTCATCCTACAACAGGACAATGACCCAAAACACTGCTCCAAATTATGCAAAACCTATTTGTAGAAGAAGGAGTGAGCTGGTATTCTGTCTGTAATGGACTGGCCAGTGCAATCACCAGATCTCAAACCTGTAGAGCTCTTGTGGACCAGTACAAAAAAAGTGCCCATCAAAATGTATGGAAGGTGCTTCAGGAAGCATGGAGTGAAAGAATGGACAGCTAGAAGGCCAAAGGCTGTGATCACTGCAAATGGAGGATTCTCTAATGAAAGCAAAGTTTGAAGCACTAAATTGTTATTTCAAGCAGAAAACATTATTTCTAACCTGGTCTTATCTTGGCTATATTGGCTATATTATTATATAATATTTTATCTATCTATTTATTGATTGATTGATTGATGAATAAAAGTATGAGTTTTCGTGAGTGATTTCAAACTTTTGAATGGTAGTGTAAATGTGTGAATTTGTTCTTAATTGAATTCACATTTTAATAATTTTTAAATTGTCTTAGCAACTAAAACAATCTATTTCTACCCTTAATTTTAGACAGAGATAAAATTAATAGAAAACTAATACATGTCATATGCTGACATTTATGTTTCCAACATTAATTGTATTTTCTTTTCATTGTTTTTTTGTATAATTACTGCAATAAAAATATAGATTTTATCGCTAAAGTGTTTGTCTTGAATGTTGTGAGCCTCATATGCTGAACATTAGAAATGTAGTTGCTGCTCTAGTGATACACACTTAAATATAGAAGCGTTTAACTTTCGTTTCTTTACTACAGTGTGCCAGTTTCTCAACAGGAAAGCGGGGACACGCCCATCATACACCACAGAGGTACAGAGGCTGTGTTTATTGTCACTATGTAAGGGACAGGTCGTGTGTTTGTATGTTTGGGCAAAGAATAATAGTGTAGCTGACATCATAGCTTTTATTTTCGGTTCAGCACAAGAAACTAAATGACTGAGTTTGATATCTTTCTTTTAGGGCTTTCCAACTTCACTTACCAAAGGAAACTGATTTTTCTTAATGCTGTAAACATTATAAATAATGAATGTTGTCTGTTTTTTTACCCAGTACATTGCCTATACACTGAGCACCAGATCACAATAATTATTGGTATATTTATTTGATGTGCGTGTTCTCTTTCCTCCACCATGTTACTGACTCCAGATTTCCCCTACAGACCTCGTGGCGACAGATTCAAGATCTTTACTGCCTTATGTACTTTGGTACAATGAAATTCTTATGAAATTCTTATTTTGAGAACCGCTGCTTGAACAACAGACTCTCGATCATGAGCAAATGGAATTACTGACCCAAACACCTACGTGGTGAGTGACACAGGAGGGAATCTGAATAAGAAAACATTTATTATTGACTCTAGCATGGCAGAAATAGGTTCTGCGTACACACAAATATGATACACATATAATGTAAACAAATCAAATTATTAAGTCAGTGATGAAAATTAAAGAAAATATCCTGCTTTAGTAGAAATGACTAATCATTTTTCAAATTTTTAGATAAACTGTATCTCTAACATGTCTTCTCTTGAACTGTAGCAATAAAAATATCAAAAACAAATAAAAGAAAAATATTTTTCACACTTTTTGTATTTGTCCATTCGTGGCCATCGCATTATCTGAAACGTCACATCATATATCAGTGAAATGCTTGTTTTCTGATATTTATGTAAATTTATGTGTCGTTATGATATAAACATTCATTTCTTTTATAAACCTTGTGAAACAACATTGTTTGTTTGTTTTTTTAATATCTGTCTGAAAATCAGTTTTGTCTAAATTGAGATCATGAGTTTAGTCCTTTTATAAACTCCACCCTGATCTTTGATCCTTTTCACACAAAAGCTCTGTGTTTGATTAAGGACATTTCCATGACTATAACTATTATCCTAAGGGATTAAGAACTATTTGGTTTAAAAAAAAAACAATGCACAATGCAGGATAAGACAGGAATGCAGATGAACCAGAATCTCAGCTAAAGTGTAGCTGTGCTATTGTAAATCACGTGCCTGTAGAAATAGGCAATTCTCTTTGAGTTATAAAAAAAAATATAAAATTGTATTTAAAACGCAAAGCATTCAAGAACTGAACCACTGCATGGATACCTTGGGTTATATTTTAATGGAGTACCACAGATTAATTGAGACAACTTTATCATTATATCCGTATTATTGTTGACGCTGGTGTTTAAAAAGTATTGTCAACCCCAGACTTCATCCAGCTCAGCCTCTTCCAGAAAAAACTTTGGATTTTTGCCAAGATGGTGAAGGAACAATATAAAAGAGATGCAAATGCTGCCGGTGTATCAGTTTCCTGCCGACTAACGTGACTTCTGTACACGACAGTGAACACAGGTGTGTGTTGTAACAATGCAAATTATTAATTAATTATCTTTTGAATTGTTTAAAACTCTGAATTGAAATGAAGAAAAGATGTTAAAAGGTTATTAGTATTCAGTCCTAAGGTTATAATCTGATTGTATGAATGGTTGAAATGAAATAAAACAAGCAATTTTTCAAATTTTTCAGAATGCTCTTATTGCTGTAATTGATTACTGAAAACAGGAACAATTTATTTAATTATTACTTTGTCTTATTTTCATGTCCTTTTCAAAAGAATCTTCACAAAGCTGGTGAGCTATTTTCATTCCTTGCGGTTGTTTTTCTAACATTTTATATTCTTCTGTCCTTACGAATACTGTGGGTTGTTTTATCATGAATATAATTTTTTATATTTATTATTATTATTATGATTATTATTATTATTACAGAATCAAGTCATGTTGCTGTTGCTGATGGTTGCGTTGTCCTCGCTGGTCCACTCGGCTCCTGCCTATAACGCGTCCCTGCCGCTGGACTGTGAGGATGTTTACAACCTAAAGATAAGCGTAAAGAAGAACGCCTCTGTTCCCAGTGGAGTGTACACCATTTACCCAGCGGGGCCTAATAAACCCGTGAAGGTGTACTGTGATATGGGCTGCATGGAGAATGGTGGGCATAGCGAAGAGAAATGGACTGTGAGTGAGAACATGAATCTGTTTGAGGCTGTTTGAGAAAACTGTAATGGTAAATAAATGTGAGGTAACAGTTTGTCTGCTTCAGGGTTTTCTGAAATGTACTCATTTTTCTCAATGTTCTGTTTTCATGTTTGCACCATGATGTATGATCCACCCACCAGGTGATTCAGAGGAGAATCGACGGCAATGTGAGTTTCTACCGGCCATGGGAGCAGTATAAGAACGGATTTGGTGACGCCAAGGGTGAATACTGGCTAGGTGAGAGAACACTGTGGCATTTTGTAATCAGAGGAACATAGTCATTTCATCAAAGCAAATACAATGCTCTGCTATGTCAAGAATCACTATTTAATCACTATTATTGCTAAGTATCAAACAAAATTATATAGAATAATAATGAAATAAGGAAAGCTAAATATAGACCTAAAGTAGGATTATAACAATGTTGGCGTTTTTTGATTAAATATTTATTTCAATATTTATCGTATTCAGTCAGGTTACGCAGCTGCTTGAGTGGATTTTCTGAGCTTCACACTGAGATTAATAAAATCACCTGCGTGTAGTTCACATCTCCGAGGTTTCCAGATTTTATTTGAGTAGAAACATCAGAGACGAAGTTTTTAGGTAGCATCTAGCCTTTAAACACAAACACTGGACTAATATGACGATATATGAATGAGAAGATTGTGAGTGTTGAAATAAATCTAATAGGAGTCTATATATTTTATTTTTTTCATGCGCTATGCACATGAAAGACCACAGAATATACTACACAAACAAAAACAAGCAAATAAATAATGAATAAATATGGAAAGATTTCTATATGATTCAGTGGAGAAACTGTGTAAAGTTCCAGTTCTTCCAACACCACCTTTGTTTCTCTGAATTATTAATCTCTTTATATTATAAATTACAGGTCTGGAGAACATCTTCCTGATGACCTACAGGGAGAAGTATCAGCTGAGAGTGGACATGGAGGATTTTGACAATGGCAGCGCCTACGCCCAGTACACTTTGTTCTACATCAACCCAGAGTCCAGCAATTACAGGCTGAACATCGGTGGCTACATCGATGGAGGAGCAGGTGAGCACATCAGTAAACACCAATTTTACCTGCCTCGTACAACAAAATTACTTTTGGTAAGACTTTATTTGGACAGTACACCCTAAAACCATCTATATATACTGTGATGGAGGAGTTGATTGACTGATTCTCAACAACATGTCATAAACTGTATCAGTTTACATGAATTAAATGAAGTATTTAATAGTGAAATTATCCACATCAGTATTTAGACCTCATACATAACGATAGACTTCAGCGCCACTGAAGTCTGTCAGTTTGATGTAACCATAATATGTCACACTGAAATGTATGTTTTGGCTGTAATGAGTGTGGAAGCCATTTTGTTCAATTAAACCAGTAATTAATGTGATAATGTAATTACATTATTCTCATTTATATGACATCATATATTTCTCTTTTAAACTGTCTCTTGCTTTTATTTTACACCATATCATATTCGACAGCAAAAAAAAGGGTGATATGTCCTTCTTCAGTCTGCATTTTCTATCCCCGACTATTTGGGGTTTTAAAGGAAAGTATTTGTGTTTAATGGCGATGATCTGTTTGAATATCGACGATGCCACAGCCATCCCTCCCTGGTTGGTAGCTATCATGTGATGGGGAAGCTGGGAATTGACCAAAACTATATTAGAGAAAATCTGGAGAAAATCCATAAACAAATGCAGTGATATAGAGGTTACTTAAGAACCTTGTCTCGGACATGGACCTGAAGTTATAGATGATTATGGCCATAGGCACCATCTGCTGGGGGTATTGGGTCATTGGCCCCCAAAAACTGAAGCTGGAGGTGCAAAGCCCCACCCGGTCCCAAGCAAAATTGAAATCAGAATTAACATGAAAAATAATTAAAATAGAAATTTAAGTTAAAAAACTAGAAAAAAGTCCACTAGAAACCTATATAGTTGCACTATAAAGCAAAAAAACAAAAATGTCAGAAGCACCCTTTAATGTCCTTTAGATGCGACAGTTTGTGAAAACCTGTTGGAAGTGCTCTGTCTAAATTCTGTAAAACATCAGTCTGGTTTTGACCAGATTTTTTTTCTGCCAGGAATATACTTTGAAATCTGTACTTTAATAAGAGTGATAAAAAAAAAATAAAAATGATGCAAACGTTTTTATTTCGGTTAGTTACTAATCTTGCCTTGGCATCTTCCTGCCAAGATCAAGCCAGGTAAGGAGCCAGTTTAAGAAACGCTGCAGTAAAAACCATCAGACTGCTGAAAAATGTCTAAAAACTTGCAAGCTGAGTTTAATTTTCATATGATTTGATCCATGATACACGCCATAGTGAAACAGAAGTAATTCAGTTTATGATCAGATAGCGGCTATCGAAATGCACCTGCTTCCACATGACATCATCAAAACAGAAGAGCACTTACACACTCTGCACAGATAGATAACAGACCACTAAGTTTTAAAATGATTAAATGGCACAATAAAAGAAGTTAATAGCAAGAATTGTGGACGACTTAACAAAACTGACTGAAACCCTTAACCCAAGTCAGTGCCTATGGTTATGGCTATAGATGTTTTTTGATTATCTACATTGGACAATCCAAGTAAAGTGTTTCTTTCTTTTCCAGGAGATTCTTTGTCCTATGTGAATGGGATGGATTTTTCAGCCTTCGACAGAGACCATACAGGAAACTGTGCAGAGACTTACAGTGGAGGTTTCTGGTACTATTACTATTGGTCGTGCCACTACGCCAACCCCAATGGCCTGTACAAATACGGGAATGTGGGCACAGCGTACACAGGGATCATGTGGCAGTCCTGGAAAGGTTACTACTACTCTCTGAAGACCATCGTGATGAAGATCAGACGGATGGGTCTGGAAGATCTTGAAAATCTTTAGCTTTCCAGACCTAGAAAGCTAGAAGAGTAGAATAGAGAGGAATAAGTGTAATATCCCTAACTGCTGCTTCAGTAAAATGGCAAGAAAATTAATCAATTAATCCTAATCTTCAGTCTTTGGGTTTATTCTGTGGTATATCCCTCCTGTAATATCCTCAACCCTATTGATTCTCAACTCTGTTAGTTTCCTTTATAAATATGTATTTTGTTTCTGCTACACATTTAAAATATTATAATCAAATCAAATGTTGCTTCCTTTGTACTTCTTATAACCAATGCTTTAATTAATTAAAAAATTTAAACAAGCCATTATAGAATTAAATAAACTTTCGGTGAATAAACTTCATTGTGAAATCAATTTCAACTTTATTTATAGACATTGTTGCAAAGCATTTTTAGAGAAATCCCTAATAAATGATCTCTAATAAAGCCAGAAGCGACAACGCTGAAGAAAATCTCCCTGAGAGAACATGGAGGACTTTTTGTGAAAGGAACAATGGAAAGGAAAATGTTGCACACGTGGTGTTCTGCCCATAAATATCATAAATATTAGCTCCTAGCTAGAAGGTGAACAAGGTAATATTTTGTTGCATTTTTGCTGAATTAATGTAAATTAAGGATTTGCAGTCTCATATTATCCAGTGACACATTTCATTCGGTCTTAAATGTATGTTGTGTAAATACCAGACAGCTCATCGTGTCTTTTTCAAATTTCAGCCCTGTTAGATATTAAGTTGTTTAAAGTTATGTGCGTTAATGTCACATCACAGCACTACGCAACCACCATGGCCTACAGATATGGCTGCCTCGAACTACACTACCCAGAACACACACACTCACTCGCTCTCAGTCACGAGCTTCTAACTGTACACACCTGTGTTCAATCAACCATACACACACACACACACACACACACACACAGACTCTTTATAAAGAGACTCTCTTCCATTCACATATTGCGAAGTAATTCTAATTTGATTCAATTCAATTTTATTTTATTTGTGTAGCGCTTTTAACAATGGACATTATCACAGAGCAGCTTTACAGAAATAAATAGATTCAAATTAAATTAAACCAAAATAAATTGTAAATATGTGAATTTATCCCTAATGAGTGAGTCAGAGGTGACGGTGGTGAGGAAAAACTCCCTGAGATGATATGAGGAAGAAACCTTGAGAGGAACCAGACTCCAGAAACCAGTGTGAGTGCAAAGCTCTCACACACACACACACACACACACACACACAGACCCTTTATAAAGAGACTCTCATGCATTCATGTTTTGCGACATATACACTCAGTGTTGTCTTTGTATTCCTGACTATACCAAAAAGTTTATTTTAAATTCAACAAGATTTTTTGATCCTGTTTTACCTCTTTGTTATTGACCCGATCCGTTACATGTCATTTGCCTTTGTCTTGTCTAGTTTAGCCAGTGTACTGATCACCTGACCTTTTTGCCTGTTTTTTGACTCTGACTCTACCATATGATTTGGAATTGTTTGCCTGTGCTTTTTACATGAAAAACCCTGCATTTGCATCCGTCAGCACCTTCAGTTTGTGACAGTTTATCGATTGTGACATTAGTTGATTTGTCTTTCCATTACATTTTGCTCAGTTCGTTTCAGAAACTATGTTCAGCTTTGCTTTAAATTTATTTCGGTCAGCTGTGTCTCCTGAATGGTGGCATAAATGAACAACAGGCAAAAGGCCACAGTTTGGCATGTCGTTCATGTGCTACTGACTGGAAATGTGAAAATGAAACTATAATGCGGTCTTCAGTGCTTATATTCATTCACTCTGATTTGGTTCAGTGTATAAGTCAGACAGTTTGTCATTAAATTTAAAAACTAGATTCTACATTCAAGTCAGAATCAAAATCAGAATCACCTTTATTGACAAGTCCCGTGGGTTTACATGTACAAGGAATTTGTCTTGCTGTACTGGTGCTTAGTATAACAGCAAAATACAAGAAATAAAAATAATATTAATAAAGTAAACAAATATAAATATAGAGACATTAACTGTACAATAGTGCAGGTTGTGCAAAAGTGGGCCAGTGCAAATGCAAATAATCAGAGTTGAGTGTCAATGTTCAGTCAGTGAAAGACTTGTTCCATAGATACAGTCTGCTCCTATAAGGCTGTGTTTAGAAGTATTTTCTTATGCTGATGTCTGTTTCAGCTTCGTTGTGAGCAACCTCTGAGAATCATTCACTGTGTGCTCACAATGTACATTTACATTTACATTTATTCATCTAGCAGTCACTTTTATCCAAAGCTACTTACAAATGAGGAAGATACAAGCAAAGCGATACTTTTATTACCTGCTGCTGCTCTGAAGATGATCATCGATTTGGCAATGCAACAGTCAGCACACAGCAAAGAAAGAAAGGCAATGCGTCTCGTATAGAACATAGCAAAACCACTGAATGCTGATTTGTTATCACTGAGTATTCAGTAATAATCAGCCTACTGCATCATCTCTGAACTAACAACAAGGCTGACACTTTAATCACAAAACATCAGTCCCTTTTTTTAGTCTGAAATGATATTTACACTGATGTTCTCGTTTATTGTTAATCCAGCAAAAATGCTTTGCAGTCCACACTGTTACTTTACAATTTAATGAAGTTTTTAAAAATAGCTGTAATGTAAATGTTTTGTGTTGCGTTTTTGTCTTAATTAAGTGGTGACACCAACAACACTGCTGTGCCCTCTGTCCTGTAAGATTAAAAAAAGTTTATTTTAAATTCAACATCCGAGTCAAATTCTTTGTACACTCTTGTGTGCTTAGCCAATAAACCACGATCCTGTTGCTGATATTATTAGTATTAAGTCATAAGGTTATATTCTGATTGGATAAGTTGTTCATGTGAAACAATCAAAAGAAATGAATTTGAACTCATTTAAAAGATGCAGTTGTAAGCTGTCCTTAAATCCTGACAAGACTGATGACTCCTGAAACCGTGTAGAAAGAAAGAAGAAAAAAAAAAGATCAGCACCATGGACAGCAGCATGCGGGGAGAAGTTAATAAGCTCTCAGTACCTTTGATAAATTCTATCAGTCATTAATAAACAAATGCATAAATGATAATTAACATTGTGTGACAATAATAAAATTGCAGGTGTGTAACACAATGCCACTATCTGTATCTGAATCTGTTTAGCTCCAAATATTTGTATTTTTATTTAAAATATAATGTGGACTATTCCCTGAATACACTGGAAAGAACCATTGTTTGTTCACAAATTCTAAAAAACAAATAGCAATCTATCTATCTGTCTGTCTGTCTGTCTGTCTGTCAGCAATAACATTAAAACCACCTGCCTAACATTGTGTAGTTCCTCCTTGTTCTCCTAAAACAGATCTGACCTGTCGAGGCATGGACTCCACAGGACCTCTGAAGGTGTGCTGTGGTATCTGGCACCAAGACGTTAGCATCAAATCCTTTAAGTCCTGTAAGTTGTGAGGTGGGGCCTCCATGGATCGGACTTGTTTGTCCAGCACGTCCCACAGATGCTCGATCGGATTGAGATCTGGGGAAATTGGAGGCCAAGTCAACACCTTGAACCCTTTGTCCCATAATAGCCTCATATTCCTGTTCTTGGTTGACAGGAGAGGAACCTGATGTGGTCTTCTGCTGTTGTAGCTCATCTACCTCAAAGTTTGATGTTTTGTGCATGCTGAGATGCTTTTCTGCTCACCACAGTTGTAAAGAGTGATTATATGAGTTGCTATAACCTTCCTGGCAGCTTGAACCAATATGGCCATTTTCCTCTGATCTCTCATCAACAAGGTGTTTCCTCCTACAGAACAGTTTTTTTTTGTTTTTTGCACCATTCTGTGTAAACTCTAGAGACTGTTGTGTGTGAAATTCCCAGGAGATCAGCAGTTTCTGAAAAACTCAAATCAGCACATCGGGTACTAACAACCACGCCACGGTTAAAGTCACAGAGATCACACTTTTCTTCATTCTGATGTTTGATGTGAACATTAACTGAAGCTCTTGACCTGCATCTGCAGGATTTTATGCATTGGGCTGCTGCCACATGATTGGCTGATTGGAAAGCTGCATGAATGTGCAATTGTTCAGGTGTTCCTAATAAAGTGTTTTTGAGTGTATATTTGACCATATTCAAGATATTTTCACTTGCTAATGTATTTTTTGTAGTGTAATTTATTTTGTCCTTACAGCATTAGAAGGGAAACCTTACAGGTTCCACATAGAACCCTACAACACACAGTTCCCCTTCCTTTAGGGAGCTAAGAACCCTTGAGTGGCTGTGATTATGATGCAGATGCATGTTTCATGTAAAACTGAAATGTAAAATAACAACAACAACAACAACAACAACAATACCACAAAATGACACACACACCCCAAATAGTGCACTATCTAGTGTGTAGGGAACAAAATCAGACTCTGCATGAGAGAAGTGCTGGGTTAGAAGGTAACAGGTGAGAGTTTCATCAAAACCTAAAAGACTTGTTCTGGATAGTTAAACCAGCACAGCGGATTATAGGCTCTGAGCTCCGGAGCCTGGATATTGTGTAAGTTAGCCAAGGCTAGCAACATCATCAAGGACTCCACCCACCCAGGACACAGAATGTTTGTCACTTTGCCGTCTGGGAAGAGTTTCAGGGTCAAGTCCCATACAAACAGACTAAAGTGCAGAGCTGTAGCCCTCAACCCCCTCAACCACCCCACAACCTCCCCAGTCCCCTATGGCTATTAAGGACAGACCTACTTTAAACCAGTCTTATAACTCCTGTTGCTGTAAAAACATCAATGCACTACGGTACACTCTGTCACTTATTATCAATGTGCAATATACCTCCAATGGTTTTATTGTCACATCTGCTGCTTAAGGTCAAGTTAGTTTCAGCCTAAACATTTACCTTTATTTTGAAAGTTCTCACCTCTGTTCTCGTTTCAGATAGCTTCACTTCCTGTATGACTACGGCCTCGCCCTGATGTGGTTCACCTGTGTCTGATTGTCTCCTTGTGTATTTAAGCCCTGTGTTCCCTGTCCCAGTTGCCAGTTCGTCTAAACCCCTTACAGCCTAGCGTTCCAGCCTTTTCCCAGTGAATCTCTGGTGGCTTTTCTTGAGCTAATTTTCTGTTTAGCCTTGCCTTTTTTTAATCCTGATTCAGTGTTTGTGATGTGGAAAAATCTGCCTGAATTTTTGAGATCTTTTGTACTTTTGGGACCTTAATCTTCAGTAAAGCCTTTTGAACTACCAGCTGTGTATTGAGTTGTGCATTTGGGTCCAGTTATCTGCTCCAAATTGTTTCTATCAATATGCAATATATTATACTCATGTGCAATATTTGTATATATTTTACAGTGTATCCTTTTTTACTTATTCTTACTTCACTATCTTTAAATGCATTCATTTTAAGTGTAATATTTAAGTGTTTAAGTTTGAGTTGCCACACTAAACTTCATTGTACTGTGTATATATAACAATAAAATATCTTACTTACTTAAAGTGATGTGAGTTGTTATAAACACATCTGAAGTCAGTATCTTTGTTGGTTTTTGCTTTGTTTAGCTGCCGGTGCTTGTAGCGCTGCCCCTGCTTGTGTACTCGGCTCCTGTTGTTAACACCTCCATACCGCAGGGCTGTGAGGACATTTTCAGTAACGGCTCCATCCACAGTGGAGTTCACACCATCTACCCTGCAGGCATACTGTGAGATGGGCTGTGATGAAAATGAGAGCCACCTGAATGGGAAATGGACTGTGAGTGAAAATGTGAAAGGTGTTAATTGAGAGCACTGTGAATTGTTACACTACTCCATTTTCTTCTCAGCAGTTAAGGTTCTGTGTTACTAATTCATTTAATGCCCAGCACTGGCCAAGTAAAGTAAAGCCAGTATTGGGTTTTTTACCCCTGCTTTGTGATAAATCTAACCACCAAATGAGAAAATGTGTGTCTGTAACCCAACCTCCAGGTGATTCAGAGGAGACTGGATGGCAGTGTGAACTTCAACAGGCCATGGGTGGAGTATAAGAACGTCTTTGGGAAGGCAGATGGGGGATACTGGCTGGGTGAGAGACTCTACAGCATTTTATTAAAATTAACGGTGATGTGAATAATCACAGAGCATGTTGCTTTACCCTCAGCACAATTTCAGCTTAGGACAAGCTCAGAGTAAATTTGTCACAAAATATGATAAAAATATGATGGATATTTTAGCAGTATTTTGTAATATATCAATAATGTACACAAATACAAACACTCCATCACGTTCCATAAAAGACATTTCAGACATTTAATTAAGTGTCCATACAGTTTCCAAATCTGATCCATGTCATTCTGAGGTGATTAATACACAGACATCCCACATTTTAGCAAACGGTTAATGTTTGTATTTTGCAGTAAACTTCCACAAGTGTGTTATATCACTGTCTAATGAGTAACATCAACACAATAAAACATCATAAACTCCTATTCAATTAAAGCAAGATCAACTTAAAGAGTAAAGTAGTTGTGTAGTAAAGTAGCATTTAACAACATTTTCACCAAAACAACTGGTCAGAGAGCATCTGAGTGGCGTGATCGATCCTCGAGCCACCTTCAACTGCAGGACGTGAACACAAGTTTTCTGTGACACTGAACACACAGATTAGTATTTTATTAGTTTTTTTTTTAATTACAGCTTTGGAGAACATCTTGCTGATAACCAGCAGGGAGAAACATCAGCTGAGAGTGGACATGGGGTCTTCGACAGAGGCAGTGCCTACACCCGGTTCCACATCGACCCAGAGCACTGCACATCAGCGACTTCATCAACAGAGGAGCAGGTGAGCAAAACACTACTGGTTATCATTTACCAGCAGATGGAAAATGATCTGGAACATTTATGGTAAAACCCTATTCAAGCAGGTTCCCAAGGGAGAAATGTTTGACACAAATGTTTGACATGAAACTAAAACCTTGGGAGCATTTTGTTTGTCCTATGATCACTCTATCATATTTTCCAAATGAGTCTCTTTTTCAAAACTGTAATGATGGGTGTCAGTGAAAGTGTGGGGTTTTAAACACGCTTTAGTTGTTTCTTTATGATTACGTACAGAATTGTTTATCATCACTATGGCTAAGCTTGACCTGTAAGCGATGTGAAGAACTTTAGGTTTCCTTTGAATGTTTGTCCAAATGCAAATTCAGCACTTGGAATCAAGTACAGACCTTTTAATCTCCTTTAATGTGTCATGAAATAACAAGGAAACAGGCCACACCTGGCCATGAAACTGCTTATCCGTCAATTGTCCAATTTTGAGCCTGTGAAAATGGAGGGACTCTATAAAAAATGGAGGCTGTAATTCCTAAACAGTTAAAGCAATATTTTTCTTAAACCCCTTGAATTAAAGCTGAAAGTCTACACTTCAATCACATCTTGATTGCTTCATTTCAAATCCATTGTGGTAATGTATAGAGGCAAAATTACCAAAATTGTGTCTCTGTCCAAATATTTGTGGACCTGACTGTAAATAAAAACTAATTAACACCAAACGTAGTTGTTTTACCTGGTAAATTTATAAACTACTCATATGACACTTTAAAAATATTTGTGTTGTATTCAGTTTGAAGGTCTTCCTCCTAAATCATAAATCCCCATAAACCTTCATGTTATTAACACAATGTTAAATGTTAATGATGAATAAACACTACAAACAGAAAAACCTCTCCTTTGTGCCCGTTAGTTAATCACTAGGGTTTTTGTTTCCTTTATAGCAGAAAATATCTGAATAACAGTAAATATTTATGGTACATGATCATATTTTGAAGAGATTTTAATCACAGCTGTGATGGATGCACTTTTCTAATTATTAACAAACAAATAACCAGATTCATTTGATAGTATTTTGTCTTTTATTTAATTCATACATGCAAGCACGTCACAAAGCATCATGAAGTAAAGGTTATTGATGTTCAAATCGTTGGAGAAAAGTCTGTATTGAAAACAAAACTCCTTTTAACAACTTTAGAACAGCAAGAGAAAGAGAGTTTGCTTTATGGAGAATCATGTGTCTGAGATTCAAAGTGTAATTGCAAATAAAAGCTGTAAATAAAAACTGCAGCAACGAGGTCAGTGTCCTCATGGGACTTTTTTTTTTAAAAGGTTCTTTTGAGTTCCTGAGAAATCTTAAACTGCTAACCTGAATAAAACATATCGCACATAACTACTTCCTGCTCAATTATAGGATAATTGGCTGCTTAAGAATGGCTCCATGGCCTGGGGGTCAATCCTGAGGTCTGGTTGCTGTTTGTTCTGGAGAATCTGGTTTCATCCAGCTTTCCAAAAACCTGCTGTCCTTTTGAGTACTGGTGTTTTTCTCTGCCGATGTTTCCGGACAGGATCTGCTCTCAAGGTGATACTGATATTGAATGGATGTAGTTTTATTTATCAAGCACAGAGGTGGGAGGATATAAAAGGTGAAACACAGAGTTGAACTTCCTCAGTCTGGTGTTTACCTGGTGACAACGTTTAGCACAGGTGAGTTTGATGAATAAATGGTGTGTAAGAAATCATTTCTTGATTTTATATTTTACTTTTGCGCTATAAGACGTGAGTCGTATACTGTACAATGGCATATCCTTGACATCACTGTTGTGACTGTGTTCCTTTCTTTCAGATGTATATGTTATTGTGTCTATCGCTTCCCCTGCTGGTGCAGTCCCATCCTATTGACCAGAATTTACTGCCGCTGGACTGTCAGGACATTTTCAATAATGGTTCCCTCCACAGCGGAGTTTACAGCATCTACCCTGGAGGATCTAAGAGCCCATTGCAAGTGTACTGTGATATGGGCTGTGCTGAAAATAACAGCCACGACGAAGGGAAATGGACGGTACCTGGAATGATCTAAAACAGTGTTTTTAAAATGTGGATTCTTTTCTGATTTTCATATTCCATTATTATGATTATTGCCTATAGTCTTTCTCTTTCCTTCTTCCTTGCAGGTCATTCAGAGGAGAATGGATGGCACTGTGAATTTCTACCAGCCATGGGATGTGTACAAACATGGCTTTGGAGACAGAAATGGCGAATATTGGCTAGGTCGGTTTTTGTACTGTATTATTTCAAACCTCTAGCACTTTTGGTTCTTAGTCCCTGTAGTTTTTGTAGAATAAAAAGGTGGAGTAATATAATACTGAAATGTGCTTCTTGAATAAAAGGTCTTGAGAACATATTCCAAATCACACGGAGAGAGAAGCATGAGCTGTGGGTGGACCTTGAAGATTTTGAGCATGGAAAAGTCTACGGCAGATACTCTTCATTCTACATTGATTCTGAGTTGGAGAATTACAAGCTACACGTCAGTGGATACATCGATGGAGGTGCAGGTGAGATTAAAAAAAAACAAAACCCTAAATTCCCCATTTCCTTTTCAAGAAAATCAGAAAGCAATCTACTAACAGATTCTCACATGCAGGTGAGATGATATACTGTGAATGTTGTGAGGACTGCATATATGGAGTGTTTTTTCCCTTTACCCCAAATGTAGTCAATTGGACAGAACATGCTTAATGTTTTCTTCTTTAGTTTTGCATGTATGAGGCTGATGGAATTAACTAAGTAAGGAAAATCTCTCGTACCAAAATTTTTGTATTTACTGTAATGTAGAAACATGAACAAAACCTCACCATGCAGCTGAACATTACGAAGGTGGACATCTACAACCACAATCATCGCGTTTTTGTATCACTCCGTCTCCTAGGCCACGCCTCCCAGTGTTTGGTGGAAGGTGGAATTATAGCAGAAGTGTAAAAATGATTTGGATGATGATAGTTATTCTTTGAGCTTAAATGGTAAACATGGACTTCCCCAAGCAGTGTAACAAATTTGTTTCTTTAAAACTGAGATTACAGAACTTGTGTCGATACCCGAGTCAGGTATATGAGGATTTGAGCAATTTGGACATTGGGTATTTTCAAATAACATATGCAAACACAAACATTTAATACTTTACATCAGCCATATAGCTATAGTGCAATAGCAAAGAAGCAAACTCTGCACACCAAACTGTCCTGACGACAGCGTGAATGATTTTCTGTTGGTAAATTAGTTTTTTTTTCTTTAAGAACCATTACTCTGAATATTAGAAATGTAGGTCGTAATTCTGCTGTATAGTTGTGGCCAAAAGTTTTGAGAATGACACACACATTAATTTTCACAAAGTCTGCTGCTTCAGTATTTTTAGATCTTTTTGTCAGATGTTACTATGGTATACTGAAGTATAATTACAAGCATTTCATAAGTGTCAAAGGCTTTTATTGACAATTACATTAAGTTTATGCAAAGACTCAATATTTGCAGTGTTGACCCTTCTTTTTCAAGACCTCTGCAATTCGCCCTGGCATGCTGTCAATCAACTTCCGGGCCACATCCTGACTTATGGCAGCCCATTCTTGCATAATCAATGTTTGGAGTTTGTCAGAATTTGTGGGTTTTTGTTTGTCCACCCACCTCTTGAGGAATGACCACAAATTCTCAATGGGATTAAGGTCTGGAGAGTTTCCTGGCCATGGACCCAAAATTTCGATGTTTTGTTCCCCGAGCCACTTAGTTATCACTTTTGCCTTATGGCAAGGTGCTCCATCATGCTGGAAAAGGCATTGTTCGTCACCAAACTGTTCTTGGATGGTTGGGAGAAGTTGCTCTTGGAGGATGTTTTTGTACCATTCTTTATTCATGGCTGTGTTCTTAGGCAAAATTGTGAGTGAGCCCACTCCCTTGGCTGAGAAGCAACCCCACACGAATGGTCTCAGGATGCTTTACTGTTAGCATGACACAGGACTGATGGAAGCGCTCACCTTTTCTTCTCCGGACAAGCTTTTTTTCCAGATGCCCCAAACAATTGGAAAGGGGATTCAGCAGAGAAAATGACTTTACCCCAGTCTTCAGCAGTCCAATCCCTGTACCTTTTGCAGAATATCAGACTGTCCCTGATGTTTTTCCAGGAGAGAAGTGGCTTCTTTGCTGCCCTCCTTGACACCAGGCCATCCTCTAAAAGTCTTCGCCTCACTGTGCGTGCAGATGCACTCACACCTGCCTGCTGCCATTCCTGAGCAAGCTCTGCACTGGTGGTGCCCCGATCCCGCAGTTGAATCAACTTTAGGAGATGGTCCTGGCGCTTGCTGGACTTTCATGGGCGCCCTGAAGCCTTCTTCACAACAATTTCTCCAAATGAGAAACAATCTCTCCTTGAAGTTCTTGATGATCCGATAAATGGATGATTTTAGGTGCAACCTTACTAGCAGCAATATCCTTGCCTGTGAATCCCTTTTTGTGCAAAGCAATGATGACTGCACATGTTTCCTGGCAGGTAACCATGGTTAACAGTGGAAGAACAATAATTTCAAGCACAACCCTCCTTTTAAAGCTTCCAGTCTGTTATTCTAACTCAATCAGCATGACAGAGTGATCTCCTGCCTTGTCCTCGCCAACACTCTCACCTGTGTTAACGAGAGAATCACTGACATGAGGTCAGCTGGTCCTTTTGTGGCAGTGGAAATGTTTTTTTTTTTTTTTTTTTTAGATTAAGTTTATTTTCATGGCAAAGAGGGACTTTGTAATTAATTGCAATTCATCTGATCACTCTTCATAACATTCTGGAGTATATGCAAATTGCAGCAGACCTCACTTTTATTCATATTTGTGTCATTCTCAACTTTTGGCCACAGGTTTAGTATAATGTAAATATATCTCTAATTCAACACATTAAAAGCATGACATTAATCACTCAAACCTCAGGTTTTGGTGAGTATGTCAACCCGTTGTTTTTGCTGCAGCAGAACTGCAGACTATGATGGAAGGAAGCCATGAGTCCGGTTCACAAGATGCAATTTTTCTTTGAGCTCTTGATCCTTAAAGTCCCTGTTGTTTCTTTCACAGGAGACTCTTTGTCATATCACAGCGGGAAACAGTTTGCGACTTTCGACAAAGACATCAACAACTGTGCAAAGACATATGAAGGAGGATTTTGGTTTGACAGCTGCCACCATACCAACCCCAATGGTGTGTACAAATGGGGACGTGGGGTAGCTTGGAATACAGGTGTTCACTGGCACCACTGGAAAGGTGACTACTACTCACTAAAGTCTACAGTGATGAAGATGAGACGTGTGTTTTTGCCAGAAACTAAAAAATAACTCCAGCAGCTTGAGCTGAGATTCACAATCCTGAATGTATTCTTCAGCTATATGTATACAGAATCAAAACCTAGTTATAGA
This sequence comes from Pangasius sanitwongsei, assembly GCA_037576675.1. Lineage (NCBI taxonomy): Eukaryota > Metazoa > Chordata > Actinopteri > Siluriformes > Pangasiidae > Pangasius > Pangasius sanitwongsei. Next base: position 16,906,875 of record CM075028.1, read on the forward strand.
AAATGTCTGGTTTAAGATGAGATGATTGTACACCACAAAGCACAAAAAGTGATTCCAGTGATGTCTAATAAATTTAACTAAATTAATATTTAATTAACTGATGGTGTGATGTTTCATTTCACAATTACAATAAACAAATAAACGTCAAAAAACGTGCCAGCGATGTAGTCCGGATAAGAGTAGAGTATGAGCAAGTTTTGGTTGAGTGTAGAAGAATAACTACACTCGCAGTGTGGAAAGGTGAGTGAGTTAGTAAGATAAAGTTAGTTAGTTAGTTAGTTAGCTAGGCTGCAGATGTCTAACCGTGTACACTTTAAGGAAGCTCACCAATGTTAGCAAGTGAAACTCAACATTGTGTACGTGAGTTACACGTCCAAGTGGCTGGATATAAAGGAAGAAAAGTAGGGGACCTAAAACAGAACCTTGGGGTACACTGTGTTTTACTTTTTAAACTCTATTTTAAAGATTTATGCACAATAAGATCTAAACGACGCAAGAACATGTCTAACATAAAGTGTCTTTAAACATGTCTAGGAAAATATCATGGTGTACTAGTGCTGTCACAGTGTCGTAATTAGTCATGGTGTATAATCTGACGGTTATCTCACATTTGTCCTTTTACAGATTTAAATTATTTTCAGTCTTTTTTTTTTTTTTTTATTATTTTTTTTTTTTTTAGTTCTTTACTCTGGCGGTTCACGTCCCGTTTGTGTCTTGGTTGCGACTCCCCAAAAATGTAGGTTGGTTCTCAACTATCTTTCTAAAACCAAAGAACAAATTGTTCTTTTTGTTTCCTTTTGCTTTTTGTTGTATACACAAAGATGTGCAAAGAGACATTTGTACCAGGATTTCATAACACAATTTTTCCTTCTACTTTCACCACTGTTTGTGTGTTTAAACATTTGATTAAAACCGTGACTCTGTGAAACTGTGCTGTCTTTAGGTTAGATTATCATACTGAGAAAATGTCCAATTGTCGCACCACCAACTCTCGGGTTTGGTTCTACAGCTTCACAGGAAAAAGCCAAACATCAAGAATCTGAACCATGCCTAAAACAAAGTTATAATAATTATATCTCTACATAATGCTAGGCAGATGATGACATATCAAGCTAGCTAAGGTAGCTAAGTAACTAATAGGGCCGCACAGTATATCGAAATATCGCAAATGTAATTATCGCGATTTGCATATCGCATGTGCTTGTGATAATGGAATGATTTTAATACTTTAAAAAGTTACGAAAAGTGAAAGTTTTAGTGCGACGCACATAGCAGAGAACACTTCCTCAAAAGAACATGAAACGTACGATGTCATTTTCAGTTTTTAAATATATAAATATATATAAATATAATTTAAATTGATTTTACACACTTATAGCATTATCATATCACGTTATTGAACAAGTTATCGCATATCGCTTTTTTTTTCTTGTATTGTGCAGCCCTAGTAACTAAGTTCATCATCAGTACATTATATCTTGAAAATGTTTAAAAATTAAGGGTAGCTATGAGGTCACTGTAAACCTCCACTATCGACAATTTCATTGAATGCATTTGCTGGATATATAGTTAAATGTTGTTAGAAAAATTGTGAGTAATTACATAAAACCACAACATTAAAAAGATAGAGTAGCGTTAACATAATGTTAGTGTGGTAACATGGAAGAGACGATGGAAGAGTTACGACGTTCACTCGTTCACTCTTTGCTCATTAACTACTTCTTAGATAGTAGACATAGATATTTAATCAATAGGTGCTTCCCAAATCACATACTTATACACTATTCTACGCCATTTTGTAGTATAAATAGAGTGAATAGAAAATTACAAGAAGTGCACTTCAAGTACTCGAACGATGCACTTATTCAACCAAAAAAACAAAGTGTGGAACGTCGGATGCTTCATGCACAAAACGTTCGCGGGTTTGCTTACGTAGCGGAAAGGGGGTGGGGCTACCAGGAGCTGACACTGGATGAGAAAACATTGACTGATGTCTATTGGTGACTGAGGTCATTATGTCAAAAGTTAACATTGATATAAAGAGTAAAATAATGAAATTCGTTTTCGCTGACTCTGGGTATTCTGCTAAAGCTAGCAGCGTCACATTACGTGCGTTTGACATTGTTTTCAATCCACTGGGATGCGGGTCGAACTTCCAGTTAGTAAAACACGTTAGCATTCCATTTGAGACGATACTAAACTTCTAAATGTCATACACTAGGCGATAGAGTACATAAGGCATAGTGATAGTGTATAGTACATCATTTGGGACACATCTAATATAACAATACTGCAGATATTCAATACACAACAGTTAGCTAAAGCTAACCTTAGCCTTAAGCTAACTTTAGCTACATCATAGTTACCTCATGATAAAGTTACAGCAGAGGAACTAAAGAAACGTAAAGTACTTAAACACAATTCAACGAACTGATCATACCGAATTCAACACACATCGACAAATGTTAAGAATATTATATATTAAAAATGAGGTCAAAATAGAGAGAAATTAAACCGTTAAAAAATTAAATCAGCTGCGCTAAACCTAACCTGCCTCCTGGATGAAGTACATCAAAAAGATTTTAAAAAAACAAAACAAAACAAAGATTAAAAGTACATAATTCTGTATTGGGTGCCATTATTTTTGCACCATATTAGCTTTAAACTGAGATCAAATCGATGACCGTTACTTTAAAAAAAATTTTTTTTTTAATAAATTCAAGATGGCGGCGCCGTTGGCGTGTCTAGCTAACGCCAGCGATGACGTGTAAACAGTCATGATTCCAGGAAACGTTATTTATTTATTCCCACCCGCATTCTGATAAATCCGCTCTCTTACTTCCGTGTTCTGTTCGTGTGTGTGCGTGTGCGAACCAATAATAAAGAAGCCGGAAGTGTTTGAGCAAATCCTCGCACAGAAAGCGGGAACGCACCAGCCAATCGCAGTGCAGGGGGCGGGGTTTGCCTGAAAGTGGTTGTGGATAGAAAAAAAATGACGGCGTCGAGGAAGTGGATTCCAGGTTAGAAGTGGGAAGTTAATAAACAGCTAGTTAGCAAAGTAGCTACAAACACTTAGTTTTTTAAAAGCGGGTGAGTTAAATTCAGCGGATTATCGACGATGATTTTACACCGTGTTGTTTACGTGCTACTTCCGGTGTTAGTGTGTTTAAGCGAGGCCAGAATACATCGCCTTACTCTGAAGGTAAGTTGTTGTTAGCTAAGCTATGCTAAGCTAAACTATGCTAAGCTAAACAGGTTGTGATGCCAGCACTTCAAGTTACACTTAAAAACATGGAGTATGTTAAACAGGATGAATTAATGACATGTTTGGAGAGAATCCTTTCTATAAAACAGTGAAGTTTGGTTGCTCTGTTGCTGACGCTCATATACACTACTACATTAAGCCATACATTAAACACGTTATAACGCGTTATAAGACGTTATAACCCTTTAGACCGGAAGTGTGTATGTTGTTAATATCTGTGTGTGTGTGTGTTTAACAGCTGTAGTGTAAAGTTGACTCTAGAACCCTGAGTGGTTCTACAAATTGTCTCTTTGAGGCAAAAATGAAAGGTTCTACAGAGAACCCAGAGAGAGAGAGGGTTCTAAGTGGAACCCTGTAAGGAACCCTGATAGGAACCCTGTACTATATGATGCACTGTGCTGTCATGATGGACGCTTTCTCTCTCGCCATATGCACTACAGGTTGAAAGGGGCGGGGCTTGCGGCAGATGACGGACAGCACCAGTGGGCGGTTCTCTGTTTCTTAGTGATGCTTATTATTATTATTATTATTATTATTATTATTATTATTATTTACCGTTTGTTGTACAGATAACGATGCAGCGTCATGGTTTCAGTTTTGCTGGATAAGTGATCGTTTTTTTTTGGGGCTTGTGGGCGTGGCCTGAATAGGACTAGTTTCTTATCTCTCTCAGCTTTGAGGCCGTGTTTCTTCAGTCTGACTTGAAGAAACAGAACAGCAGAACAAGCACTTGCCTCGATCATCGGGATCTGTGTGTGGGAGGGGCTTACTCTCTCTCTGCCCTGTCAATCACAGTGACGTTAGCCAATCGCATGCGTCTGTGAGCTCGTGTATGTGGAAGGGGGCAGAGTGCGTTACGCTGCACTGTGACGCAGCGCCAGCAAACTGAGCAGCTTCAGGTGTTTTGGAGGAAGCGCAGGTTAGCTTTCACCTGGTTAGTAGCTGGCATGTGATAAGAAGAGCTTCTGAGGCACCACTGACTTCTGAGGCACCACTGACTTCTGAGGCACTGGTTTGTAAGACTGTGACTTTTGAGATTCTGATTTTTGAAATTCTGATTTTTGAAACTCTGCTGTCTGAGGCACCTCATTATGAGGGATTAAGTCGTTGCCTTTAACCTTTAAGCCGCTGCCGTTGTTTCTCTTGTGTTTGTGTACGATGTGACATCACATCCTGTTGCATCAGAGCTTTCCAGAAATTGTACGAAGCCGATGAACAGGTCGGACTCTCCTCATTACAGACTCTCCTCAGTACAGACTCTCCTCAGTACGGACTCTCCTCATTACAGACTCTCCTCAGTACGGACTCTCCTCATTACAGACTCTCCTCAGTACAGACTCTCCTCAGTACGGACTCTCCTCATTACAGACTCTCCTCAGTACGGACTCTCCTCATTACAGACTCTCCTCAGTACAGACTCTCCTCAGTACGGACTCTCCTCATTACAGACTCTCCTCA
>CM075028.1:16919740-16931131 GCA_037576675.1 Pangasius sanitwongsei
TATACACACAACAAACAATGTATACTCACAACATCAGAACATCTAAACAACCTATACACACAACAAACAACCTATACGCACAACACCAGAACATCTAAACAACCTACACACACAACAAACAACCTATACTCACAACACCAGAACATCTAAACAACCTACACACACAACAAACAATGTATACTCACAACACCAGAACATCTAAACAACCTATACTCACAACACCAGAACATCTAAACAACCGATACACACAACAGGCAACGTATACTCACAACACCAGAACATCTAAACAACCTATACTCAGAACATCTAAACAACCTATACACACAACAAAAGACGTATACTCACAACACTAGAACATCTAAACAACCTATACACACAACAAAAGACGTATACACACAACACTAGAACATCTAAACAACCTCTACACACAACAAAAGACGTATACTCACAACACTAGAACATCTAAACAACCTCTACATACAACAAACAACCTATACACACAGCAAACAACGTATACTCACAACACCAGAACATCTAAACAACCTATACTCAGAACATCTAAACAACCTATACACACAACACTAGAACATCTAAACAACCTATACACACAACACCAGAACATCTAAACAACCTATACACACAACAAACAACGTATACGCACAACAAACAATGTATACTCACAACACCAGTACATCTAAACACAACACCAGAACAATTAAACAACCTCTACATACAACACCTAACTAAAACAACCTGTGTGTGTGTTTGTGTGTGTGTTTGTGTGTGTGTGTGTGTGTTTAGGTGGAGATCAGAGAGAAGAACCCGGATGGCTTTCTCTCGGCTTCTGAGATTCCTCTACCGCGTCTCTACATCAGCATGGCTGCCCTGTTCCTCACAGCGGCCATCATCTGGACATCAACGCTGCTCAAACACAAGTACACACACACACACACACTCACACACACACACTCACTCCACACACATTATCATCAATAGTCCAAACAAAATTTATATATCTATTGCACAACATGTTCACTTAACACACAGGCCTGTAATCATATGCTCAGTTTCGCTGTACCGTGTGGTGTGTGTGTGTGTGTGGTGTGTGTGTGTGTGTGGTGTGTGTGTGTGTGGTGTGTGTGGTGTGTGTGTTACAGATACAGTGTGTTTAAGATCCACTGGCTGATGGCAGCGCTCACCTACACCAAAGCCGTGTCCTTGGTTTTCCACAGCGTGAGTAAAAACGCCACCCTGTGACATCACTGCTGTTTAATATTCTCTGTTTTCTGATTGGTTAAAACCGTCCTCCATCTTCACACTCATTGCATTCAGCGGCAGAACGTTTTTCCCTCAGTGGTGTAGTGATTTCCTTTGTGTTGATTAAACACAAATTGACACTTTTATAATGTGTGAATATTTTGGGATGTTTTTATATTTTGTATATTGCAGTTAGATTTTAAGTTAAAGAGTGTTTTTTGTTGTTGTTTTTGTTTGTTTGTTTTTTTTTGTTTTTTTTTTACATATCTATCATTCAGATTAACTATCACTTCATCAACATGGAGGGGCATCCTATCGAAGGCTGGGCTGTAATGTACTACATCACTCACCTGTAAGTGTGTGTGTGTGTGTGTGTGTGTGTGTGTGTGTGTGTGTGTGAGATCAAGAGAATAAAAATCAGTTGTTAAGCTGTGACTGTGTGTGAATTGTGTGTGTGACGTTTCTGCGTGCAGCCTGAAGGGGGCGCTGCTGTTCATAACCCTGGCTCTGATCGGAACAGGCTTCGCCTTCATCAAATACATCCTCTCTGACAAGGAGAAGAAGATCTTCATGATCGTCATTCCTCTACAGGTGTGTGTGTGTGTGTGTGTGTGTGTGTGTGTGTGGTTAATTAGGGGTTTGCTAATTTGTCCATTATGTTGGAAGACAGAAAAGTTAGCATGAGCTGGCCGAAGGGTGGGTTGGTTTAATTGGTCTGATGGTTGGTTTAATTGGTTGCATTTGATTGGCTGGTTGATTTTTATGCAGGTGCTGGCCCTGTAAAGCATGAAACTGATTGATTGATTGATTGATTGATTGATTGATTGGATGGGTGGGCGGGTGATTGATTGGTTGGTTGGTTAATTTGATTTTTATTTTGCTTTTTTGATGGGTTGGTATTGATTGATTGGCTAATTAATTGGTTTGTTGACAGTTTGAATGACTGATTGATTAAAGAGATTAATTGATTGGTGCGTTGGTTAATTCTTTGATATTTTTGCTTTTCTGATTAATTGGTTAATTATTTTTTGGTTAATTGTTTATTCGGTTGATTTATTGATTGATTTAACAGATTGATTTATTGATTGATTAATGGATCGAATGTCAAATTGAATAACACATTGATTGATTAACTGATTGATTGGTTAACGGTTTGAGTGACAGATTGATTGATTAACTGATTGATTGATGTGCAGGTGTTGGCTAACGTGGCGTACATCATCATCGAGGAGACGGAGGAAGGTTCGAGTGAGTACACGCTGTGGAGGGAGATCCTGTTCCTCGTAGACGTCATCTGCTGCGGAGCCATCCTCTTCCCTGTCGTCTGGTGTGTGTGTGTGTGTGTGTGTGTTTCAGTAGTGTGTGTGTTTCAGTAGTGTGTGTGTCTGTGCCGTTTTAATAATTGTGTGTTACATTGCTGCAGGTCGATTCGACACCTGCAGGAGGCCTCGACTACAGACGGAAAAGGTGTGCATCATTTATTATGAATCCCCTAGTGTAAATCTGACCTGTCTTTAAACGTGTGTGTGTGTGTGTGTGTGTGTGTGTGTGTGTGTGTCCTGTAGCTGCAATGAATCTGGAGAAGCTGAAGCTCTTCAGGCATTACTACGTGATGGTGAGTGGATCTTATCATTCTGTAATGAAGCGAACCGTATTGTCCCGTTATGGCAGTTTGTTTATTTACGTGTGTTTACGATTGTTAATAAATAATAGTAAATAGGAATATTCTATTGCTCATAATGCAAAATAAGTCTAGTAACGTGTGTGTGTGTGTGTGTGTGTGTGTGTGTGTGTGTGTAGATCGTGTGTTATATCTACTTCACGAGGATCATCGCCATCCTGCTGAGAGTCGCCGTACCCTTCCAGTGGCAGTGGTGCCAAGAGGTGGGCTCTTCCGTCCCCTTTTAATGATGTCATCACATCTCGTTTCCAGATCCGATAGAAAGTTGATCCTGGTCCTGTCTCTCTCTGCAGTTCCTGATAGAGGTGTCCACTCTGGTGTTCTTCGTGTTAACGGGCTTTAAGTTCCGGCCGGCGTCTAATAACCCGTACCTGCAGCTGCCTCAGGACGAGGAGGACCTGGAGATGGACGAAGTGTAAGCACTCGCTCTGTATACAGAGTTTTCCTGCAGCCATTAGTTTAACTAGTTTTCCTGGTTCCACTAGTTTTCCTGGTTCCATTAGTCTTCCTAGTTTTCCTGGTTCCACTAGTTCTACTAGTTTTCCTGGTTCCACTAGTTTTACTGGTTCCACTAGTTTTACTAGTTTTCCTGGTTCCACTAGTTTTACTCTTTTTCCTGGTTCCACTAGTTTTCCTGGTTCCACTAGTTTTACTAGTTTTCCCGGTTCCACTAGTTTTACTCTTTTTCCTGGTTCCCCTCGTTTTCCTTTTTCCACTAGGTGTCCCGGTTCCCAGACGTTCCCTCGGTGTCCTTTGTGAATCAGGAGCATTTCCAGCCTCAGAGTTCTCACTCCTTCCTGACTGTCTCTCACACTTCTACTTTCACCAGTTCCCCAGTTCCCCTATAGATCCTGTAGTTTCCCTACATTTCCAAGTTTTCTTTGATCCCTTATTTTTCCTAGATCTCCTTTCTCAAATCCCCCAGTCCTCATGGTTCTCCTTGGTCCTGTAGTTCCCCTGGTTCTACTAGTTTCTCTAACTCCCTCTCCTAGAACTCTTCTAGCTCTTCTAGCTTCCCGCGTTTCCTTAGATTCCCTAGCTCCCTTAGTTCTCCCAGCTCTCCATTCTGGATCAAATGGCTTTAGTCTTCACCTCTTTAGTCTTCAGGCATATTGTGTATTAAAATACAATAGATAATAAGCCCCGCCCACTGCATAACGTCCCCCACAACTGTGAAGTTTCACCTAACGTTCATGTTCAGCAGCATGTGAACTCCTCTGTCCAGAAGAAGTTGCAGCTTTACCTGTGACCGTTACAAAGCGCTGACACTGGAGACTCCTTCCATACATGATAAATAAACATGTCCTTACAGAAACGTCACCGCGTCAACGATTATACACGTTTTTTTTTTTTGTTTTTTTTTTATCCGTTTATACGTCCCTGTGTGTGTAAAATAATCTCTGTGTCTGCAGGGTGACGGAGTCGGGAGTGTTGGAGGGCATCTCGAAGGTGAAGAAGACGTCCAACGGCCGAGAGAGACATAGAGAGCCTGCCTTGTGATGATGACACTCCGGGGGGAGGAGCCTGGACTGTTAAACTCCACCCCCTTTATTCAGCCATTCCGATTAGTTGCTTCCAAGACATCTACAGAAGCGATCAGCTATGCAAGAGAGGGGGGAGGAAAAGCAGGGCAGAGTGTGTGTGTGTGTGTGTGGGGGTGTGTGTGTGTGGGGGTGTGTGTGCATGAAAGAAAGAGAGAGAGGAATTTCAGAACTGTTTCCTTATAAGGAAATCGGATTTCTCCTTTAAAAAAAGGGGGACTCGGAGCAGAGCCAAGGGACCGGTTTCATGGATTTCTCTTATTTTCTTCACTTTTACACCATCTGACCTTCTCCTCCTCCTGTCTTTCTCTCCTTATCCAAAGATTTACAATCATTTACAAGAAAAAAAAACAAAAAAAACTTTATTTAAAGGAACAGTTTAGCCAAAAATGAAACTCTGGTAGTCGATCATCCGAGTGTGGTTCTTTACGTCTCACAGGCGCTACGAGGCTAACGTGCGATGGTCCACGCATGCAGTTTGCACAGTGCTAAACTGGAGGCTAGGAGCTTCAATTAATTGTTAGCATTATTAGCCTCGCAGCAGCGCAAAAATTTGTGGTGAAGAGGAAGTTGTAGATGTTAAAGTTTTTGTTCGAAATGTTCCTTTAACTGCGTTCGCTCTTAATTTAACCAAACTTTATCTTCTCTTTGTCCGTGTTATTTAACTGATGATTATTTGGCGTGTTTATGGTTTTATTTCTGCCGTTTCTGTTAGCGTGTGTTGAAAAAGTCAGATTTTTTTTTTTTTTACTTGTCTTGACTCCATCAACCCCTGAACCTCAGCTACAAGGTCTGAGGAGAAGATTTGTGTCTCTGATGTGATCTCGTTAACTCGCCACCATCTTGAGAGCCGATTAGTTCTTCAGTTGAGGATCGAATCGGCGTCGCTGTAGACCTCACACGGGAGGAGCACAAATTACCCAGAAGGCATTTCTGCATTCCAGCACAGTTTCCTTTCAGAATGGTGTAAGATTTAATAAAAAACGTTACGTTAACTCCTCTGTCTGCTGGAACTGCACCACGTTCCTTTTGCACTAGGCATGCTAGCAGTGTCAAGTAAAGCGCACACCAGCTATCATCTATAATCATTTATAATCATAAATCATAACCAGTTGTCATGCTAGCTCGTTAGCATGCTCGAGAGGCGATTCTGACGGAGTTGTAGATGTTACACACTTAAAAAGTAGAAAGCAGTATTGAACCCCGAGCTCGATTTGCTCCAGATCCAGAACTGAGTGGATTAAGTCACGCTCCATGCCCAGTTTAAAAAATCTGGTTTGATTGACAGCGGTTAGTCCCACCCCTTCATGTCATTATGATTTTATTTCCTGGCACGAAGTTGGTCAGGTTATTTTAATGAAACAGTGCAGCTTGAGACCGAGCGTCTGGTTTTACTGAAAACACCTAGCGACGGTTCGAACCTCCATGTTCACTTTTTTTTTTTGTCCTGTTGTCTTGAGATCATGAGACTGAGATACCAAAAAGAGAGACACGGCTCGTTCCAAAGTGGACAGCTGAAGACATGACACCTTCTTCAACAGGTACACCTTCGCCCAAGCAATCACCTCGTCCTGCAGCAAACAAGCTAGTTACGCTAGCTAGTTAACGATATACGAATCCCCGTTTCACTAAGTTCAACTCATCAAACAACTAGTTCAGTTCGTGACGGCCAACGTGAATGCTTTAGATACCCTTTTCTACCTCTTTGGCCTTTTAGCTTTTTCTAGAAGACAACTTGTTATCTCTGGATCACCAGGCAACACTAACAACTCATGGTCTTGCCGAACATCTGTAGAACATCTGTAGATGTTCAGCTTCGTGTACTTGGAGATGCTTTGGATTTCAGCTTCGTGTACTTGGAGATGTGATGTTTCAGATGCTGGACCTGCTCGTCTGGGCTGCAGAAGCTCTGATGAGATCACATACCCAACTTTCTAACACTTTTTTAACATTAGCACAGTTGTGGAGATGGGATGCACGGTACCTGTTGGAGAACGTGTCCTGTCTCGTACGTGATCTGGTGCGGTTTTGACGTCGAACTGAAGCAGGGATGTTAGTAATTAACACCTGTATGAAGTGAGACTTCATGTTTGTTACATAATAAAGATCTTAATTAGGTAACATTTTATTCCATTTGTGAGGAAAAAATAAGTGTGAATAAATTAGCGTAAATTAAATCACACTGTTACATGTTAGGGGACTCGTTAACATGATCGTTAACATTTAATTACAGAAAGTTAATGAATACAGGTGTTAATGACTGCTAATATTACCTAAGGGTTATTAACGCTAATAGTTACGGAAGCGACGGCTAACGGAGCTGTGGCGTTGTTGTAAAAGTTTACAGCAGTGTCACTCCAAAACAGAGCGATATGAAGTCAGGAATAAGGACCGATGCAGTTCTAAAACCGTGTGTTTCTGGAGTAAAGACAACATTTACGAGTATTTGTTTATCACGTGTTTGGTTGTTTGTCATGTTTTTGTGTGTCTGTTTTCCATTACTTTATAACCCTCTTCATCCACCCAAAGTAACTCCTGAGGAACATGTACGTTTACCATCCAGATGAACCAAGATGGCCGCCGTTAAGGGGCTTGGAGCGTTAAAAGGGCTGTGAATTTTGTCATGAAACATGTCGCACTGGCTTGTTTTTCCTCGCTGATGGTATTTTGTTCCAGTGTAAAGATGACCTTTAAAATAAAACAAAGTTTAAATGTGTTGTGTTTTTACGAAGTGTTTATTTACATGAGGAACGCTATATGTATGTCATCATAACCCTGAGAGCTGATTAATGAGTGCTAGTTAATGAGTGTTCTGCCTGTCAGGTTTTTAACTAGTGCTGCCATGACGATCTACGAAAATGTTCGCTATGAGACCGATCGCTAACTCGCATCTCGCAGATGTGTTCCTCGGTTGATGCGAGAGTTCTGCTGTCCGCAGCGTCGTACAAACTTTTTTTTATTTGTACTTTTTAATTTGAACTCCTTTGGAATTGAATTCTCGTAGAAATCTAATGATTATTGACTGAAATTTGTCCAAAGTTCGCACCTTTTTAGCGGCCCTTTAACCGTGTGCTGTGAAATTAGGCTAAGGCTAATTCAAGGAAGCCTACATGCCTGAAACAGATCAGATTAAAGAGCATGTTAGTTTCATTAACTGCGATAATTAAATCCTCAGTGAGAGCAGTGTTGATGTATTTCACTATCAAGAAATAAATCACAACAACAAAACATGTTTCGAACGATTCAAGGGCGTCCTTATGCTAGTTACCTGAACACTTTTTTCTGTATTGCAAAAACACTACTTTTTAGGTCTTGTAAGTGTTTACTGCTTGTTTATTTATGGTTATTAATATTAATTTGTGTGCAGGGTTTAACCCACAGCAGCATTCCAGAATAAAACTGAACTTATGTGGCCATTTCAGTGAGTGAAATACATCCTTCAGCAAGTTTATTACTTAATCAAAGCAAATTCATTTCAAATGCCAAAAAAGAAGCGCTTTTTAAAATAGTGTTATAGCCACATGCATCCTGAATCAATTATATTACATTTATCAGCATGTTCATAGCGGTTTATTAACACACACACACACACGTCCTGAGAATCATTACAGCTGCCCTCATTACCTTACCTGTTGTTCTCGGGAGCGCGCAAATGCGGTGAGCGGGAGCGCGCAGCGGTCTCCTAGCTCGTGCGCGCGCTTCAGGCAGACTCCGGTTCCAACTGAACGCAGTCATCATCATCACCATCACCATCTTCATCACCCCTGAACCTGTCAGCATGTGAGTATCCATCGCGTCATTCTTTATCGATTGCTTGCTTTTTAATCCTGTGCGTTACTCTGTACTCTTTTTTTTAAATATATAAAATATTCAGATTAGGCGCTTTAGCAGTAAAAGTGTCGGTGCATGTGTTAATTCTGAAACTCTGTGAACTAGCGCTCTGACCTGAGCCACTCAGACATGTCATCTCCACCCACTGACAGTTTAACCCAAACTTCTAGACTCCAGTCTCAGTGTTTATTATTAATATATCACTATTCCTGCATGCAGAGGTGGATATGAGTGCTCGGTTCTGCCTGAGAGAGAGAGAGACAGAGAGAGAGAGAGATGTGAGAAGACGGAGGAGTTTCTAATATTAGCCTCCTTCCGCATGTGTCCACTCCCCGCACTGCAGCACAGATCACAGCGGCTCTGTGCCACCACTGCTGCATCCACCCTGTTCAGGGGAAAGTAGCCAATGCAGGCTCAAAAAGCCTCTGTGTGACGTCATAGACTCCTTTGCATATCAAAATGGATAATAGATTATAACTTTTCTTATAGAAAAAAAAGTGTTCCAAAAATGCTTTGGTCTCAGCACCACAAACTAGTTATTTATAGTTTTAGATTCTGTCGAGAGCGCAGATGAAATGAAGCAGTGAAATAACAGAGCCGTGAAATAACAGAGCCGGGATTACTCACTTTCATCACTGCAAATATCAAGAGGAGAGTTTAAAGCGTACAACAAAGTGTGTGTGAGTGGGACAGACAGCGGTGATCAGTGATTGGTCATTGGGAATGAAGGTAATCAGTGATTGGTCATTGGGAATGATGGTGGTCAGTGATTGGTCTTTGGGAACAGCGGTGGTCAGTGATTGGTCATTGGGAATGAAGGTAATCAGTGATTGGTCATTGGGAATGATGGTGATCAGTGATTGGTCATTGGGAATGATGGTGGTCAGTGATTGGTCATTGGGAATGAAGGTAATCAGTGATTGGTCATTGGGAATGAAGGTAATCAGTGATTGGTCATTGGGAATGATGGTGGTCAGTGATTGGTCATTGGGAATGATGGTGGTCAGTGATTGGTCATTGGGAACAGCGGTGGTCAGTGATTGGTCATTAAGAACGATGGTGATCAGTGATTGGTCATTGGGAATGATGGTGATCAGTGATTGGTCATTGGGAATGATGGTGGTCAGTGATTGGTCATTAAGAACGATGGTGATCAGTGATTGGTTGTTGGGAACAGTGGTGGTCAGTGATTGGTCATTAAAACAGTGTTAAATTAACATTTTTACCACTTAGGACTTTCTCAGTAATTATGTTGGGGGTGGCGTGATGTATGAGCTCAGCTGATGATGTCACAAAATCAATAGCTTGACTCTATCACATCTAATATGCAAATTATTAGAAAATGACACAGAACCTGTACATGTTTAGCCACACAACCTGTGTGCTAAGCTAGCTAGCTAACTTTGCTAATGTTCCTGTGCACGTGTTTCAGATGTAAGAGGCAAATTGTGCTGCTGAAAAACAGAGACTCAAGATTCTGACTCATCAGAAAGATGCTGCAGAATCCTAAATGACCTCAAAGTAGGAGCTCAGTGATGATGCAGTGTTTCTCTCTCTCTCTCTCTCTCTCTCTCTCTCTCTTGCTCGCTCTCTTTCTTCTCAGGTTTCTTCTCCGCTGTATCGTGTCTTTAATTCTGCTGCTGTTGGCTGAGAGTGGAGTGGGGTAAGATTCACAACATTCTGCTTTACATGTGTTTTCCCAGAAGTCTGTATGTGTGTTCATGCTAAACGTGTGTGTGTGTGTGTGTGTGTGTGTGTGTGTGTGTGTGTGTGCTCCCAGCCCGAGTAATTCCCCAAGCAGTTACTGTACCGAGTCTAAAGAGTGCCTGCAGTTTGAGTTGGTGTGCCAGACGGAGGAGTATGAAGTAAAGTCTAGCTCTGTTTCTCCTTTTCTTCATGAAACAATATGGAGTGTGTTTTCTGTCTGATGTAGCTGTAAATGATTGCAGCTTGTAAATTCAGGTCACACTGTACATCTCACTTTGTAGAAGCTCTCCTTTAGGCCTCAGTGTACGTAACGAGGAGCCGATGATGTCTGTGACGGTTGCGTGAAAATGAGACCACCGTACAAGTTTGTATAACGTCTGCGGTTTGGTTTCATCTCTGCGGTAGCACGTAAAAGGGCTCCAGTCCTGCAGATGGCGCTGTTAAAATTTCACAACAATTTCCACGATAAAAGAGTGACGCCCCACAGAGTTTTCCATCTTGGATAATGAATTTGCGATTTTAAAATTAGAATCTCATCATGAGATTTTAACAGAAAAACAGCTCCATATTGCAGCTTCAGAAAATCATATTGCCCAAATGTGTGTGCTTGGAAAGAGAAGAATCTCAAGTGTGTGTGTGTGTGTGTGTGTGTGTGTATGTAGGTGCGACACTACTCTCCTACTCGGTGGGTGTCAACTGACGCTGAAGCTTATCTCATGGGCGTTGGGGCAGCAATGGCCTTCAGACATCTCTACCAGTACATCACCGGAACCAACCAAGCAGGTGTGTGTGTGTGTGTGGTTCATAGATACTGAGATCCAGATGTCATCTTCATTAATCTTTTAAAGTATCAGATGAGGCTCTGTGTGTGTGTGTGTGTGTGTGTGTGTGTGTGTGAGAGACAGGTATTCAGATGGAGTTGACCGCTCCAGTTCTAGTTGAAGTACCAGAAGCGACTCACACATGGGAGCCGGCACTCTACACACTGAGCTTCCTGCTCCCTTCAGTCTTCCAACATGATCGTCCTCCTGCCCCGACCAATGACAAGGTCAGAATCCTGACTGACACATAAACTGACCAATGACGAGGTCAGAATCCTGACTGACACGTAAACCGACCAATGACGAGGTCAGAATCCTGACTGACACGTAAACCGACCAATGACGAGGTCAGAATGTTGAGTGACACATAAACCGACCAATGACGAGGTCAGAATCCTGAATGACACATAAACCGACCAATGACGAGGTCAGAATCCTGACTGACACATAAACTGACCAATGACGAGGTCAGAATCCTGACTGACACGTAAACCGACCAATGACGAGGTCAGAATCCTGACTGACACGTAAACCGACCAATGACGAGGTCAGA
>CM075028.1:16931231-16941928 GCA_037576675.1 Pangasius sanitwongsei
ACTGACACGTAAACCGACCAATGACGAGGTCAGAATCCTGACTGACACGTAAACCGACCAATGACGAGGTCAGAATGCTGACTGACACGTAAAACGACCAATGACGAGGTCAGAATCCTGACTGACCGACCAATCAAATGACAGAGCTAAAGTAAGGCCAGGTTTAACAACACTATTCTGTTCACTCTGTAGGATTATACTGTGCAATATTAATAATATTCATGTTAATGTTTATTAATATTCATTACACACTTGTTAATATTCATTAATAGAACATTAATAGAATTAAACTCACATATGGAATATTTTAAGCTATTAAAACATGTATTTCTGGGCCTGTAGGTATTTACCTATTTCTGCGTGTGTGTGTGTGTGTGTGTGTGTGTGTGTGTGTTTCAGCTGTATTTTACAGAGATGCCTGAGATGGATGTGTATGTGAGGAGTTATGGTGGATGGATGCTCTCAGTCTCGTCTCGACTTCACACACACCTGCTAACCAAAGAGCTACAGCGAGTTAACGCTACCTACAACCACACACACCACTACGCTGTAGGCTACGACAGGTACACACACACACACACACACAGAGCAAATGCTAAATATGTACAAACAATGCTAATAACACCGACATAAAAAAAATCACACATTGTCTGTAATTATAATGTGTGTGTAATTATAGACTATAATCTTAGCTGCAGGCTACTGCTATTGAAATTGGAAATGTACTGGGAAGTAAATTAAGTTTTGTGTGTGTGTGTGTGTGTGTGCAGTCCTCTGAAACTCTTACACAGACATAATGAGGTGTGGTACGTGGTGAACGGTGAGCCAGTGTGCAACGGAACGATGAGTAAACCCACTCAGAACACCACCACTAATACTGCTACTGCTATCACCGCTAATACTCCTGCTACTGCTATCACCGCTAATACTCCTGCTACTAGTGATCCTACTGCTACTGAATAACCAGGTAAACGTCCCAGAACACAAAATTCCTCTACACTTAGTGTCTTTAACTGACCACACTGGTACCAATGACTATTCAATGGAAAGTAGCTAAAGTAGCTAACCTGCAAGAAAAGTCACTAAATGTCGCTAGATGACGTCATGTGCTGATTAGCATATTTGTGACGTCATCATGTCGTGTTTGCATTCTGCCTAGTGTCAGCCCTTTACATCTGTTTGCTTTTCTCCTACTCTGTGCTCACATACGGTATTTTAATACAGCCAAATTCCCAATAAAGCTGTTCACATTTACATATTTTACAGTTTCTATTGTCAGACGATGGAACGAGTATGAAATAGTGACTGAAACGTGGCCCATTAAGACTCTACATGTTAACCAGCAGTCACTTCCAAGCTGCTGCTCTGCTAAGATCCTGAGTTTATATCCGTGACGTCGCCTGACGTCGTCCAAAAAGGTGCTAGATTTGTCACTAGATGCTTTTTGTAAGAAAAAAATAGTCGCTAGCGACCGAGTCACTAAGTTGGCAACAATGGTACTAACTTGAAAACATACACAGAAATAGTCTACTTCTGTGCAAATTTTTGTTAGTCATTTTATGCGCATTCTGGTTTGGTTCATGCCGCACTGCCCTCTAGTGCTCGTTCTCATATTACATTCAAATATACAGTATTATCACAAAAGTGTAAATCAACCTTCACACATGAACACGCCCTCAGAGACAGACTCCTCTACTGGCGTCCTGTAGGCTCGTATCTAAACGGGAACCATTACTGGCACCTGAAACTGAAACCTGAACCAGAACACGGTTCATTGTACGGCCATGAGTCATGCTACTGGTGTCCCCATGAGACAGGAAAAAAAACGGAAACACACAAGTCCACCTATGACTATCATACATACCTACCTACCTATAACCACTCTTACTACAATGAGATATATATCTTATAATATTAGTCATATTTTTCCACATAAACTCTCTATCTTCTCCTTTGTTTCTCTCTTATTCTTCTCAGGAGGCGCCAGTGAAATTGGTTGTGTGATTCTGCATGTGTTTAGCAGAACAAAACTGGGACCTCCGTATGAAGACTCAGTTATCAGCACCATCCCTATAGTTTCACAAGAATCTTTTCTCGAGCATCCAGCTAACGGTGAAAAATTCTTCAGCTTAGCTTTTAGAAAAACGTGTTACTGCCATGCACTCTTAGTGAAAAGGGTTCCTCGTGGGTTCTTTGGGTGCTTAAGGCAGTTTTACTTAAAACCTTTTGTGAAAGGGAAGTCTGTTGTTGTTGGCTCTACTATTTAGGACATTGGTACAAAGCAGCAAACCCTTCAGGATGCCAGATGAAGCTTTCGTTTTAATAGTGTAATATGTATTTATGTTGCTATGTTGAGACTTTGTTGAGGCCTGTCCTTGAGTTTATGAGATAATGGGTGCGTCTCAGTCAGTGAATCAGTAGATCGTGTACAGGAGTTCAGGCACTAGGACCCTGGCTCACTACACATTGTGACACTGATGACTCAATTTCCGTCGTCATGACTACGTCCTCGCGTTGTAGAACGTCACCACTGGCGTTTATCACCAACAGGCAGGACCGATATCTTTCTGACGTTATGTCATATAAATTTGTTTGAAGCTTAATCACACGCGTTTCTCGCCATCATGGTGCTTCAAGCAGGATCGTAGTCTCGTTAGTGGATATTTTAAAATCATTAAACACTTAAAAGTCGTTAAACTCAAACACACCGTATACAGAACGTCAAATAAAGTTAAAAATCCCTAACGTAAGTAATCATCTGAGAGCTACAGCAACGATAACAAGCCGCTTATGTTTGTAGACGAAGTTGGCTGAGAGGTCATCCGCCATTTTGTTCGATTTTGAGAGGCTTCAGAAAATGTGACGTCATTTCCTGTAAGGGAACGTAGCGAGCATCTATGCTCCCTGGTTTTTGTGGTGCATTGTGGGATTTTTTAGGGAGCGAATGTTCCACTGCACTGGAAGGATTTTGCGTTTGAGACAGAACTTAAAATGGCCGCCTCCCTGATCAGTGGCCCGACTACTGAACTAAGGAGCTGATTGAGACGCAGCCTGAGTTTATTATGTTTTCATTTGCTATATGTTTATGTATCAGTGCCATGACTTTGGCTGCTTCAGGAATCAGGATTGACGTGATCACGTACAGAACACGTGATCAGTTCAGAAGGTGTAGAGATATTTCCATCTGATGTAATTGTGATATAATACCATAGATCTCCATGCTGTGAACACTAATAAAACAATATCACATCTGCTAATGGCTGCTCTAAGATATTTCATTTTATTAGTTTTCGTATGTTTAGGTTACGCCTTCAAACCTCTCGCTTTTGTACTGGTGGTCACTTGGGTTTCTGATGCTAATGGGTTCCAGAAAGATGGTTCCATCACATAGACCCAAAAGATCCTATATATGATGATTATACAATGAACATCCTATAACTATTGACCTGCGATTAAAAAGAATTACTCCGTTCTGCTTAAGTCATAAATCAGCATGATCCAAATTCCCGGTACAGAGTTTCAGGCTAACACATTAGCCATTAGCATTGCATTAAAGGAAGTAGGGTTGAACAGAAGGGCTGAGAAGTTGAGAAGCTTCCTCAAGTCCATGACAAAGTGAAATGTGTTTTTTTTTAATTATTTGATGTTTACAGCCATGAAAATGGAACATTGTACAATTTCCAATGTCACAACGTTGGACACAATCGCTAATATTATGTACGTAGCATGTAAAGTGGAAGTGCTAAGTGGCTACTGGACACACATTTACCAAGCTGACCTTTATAGCAATGGCATCAAAAAATATTCCAGTCTCTTCAGATTTCTTCCAGAAATCTGGCTCTTTTTAAGTTATCCCAAGCTTAATTATGGGGATAGCAATGCAACTCCAACTCCATAACAAACCAAGACACATATTTCTCCCATGTAGATCATGAAACTGACGACTATGGAGTTCTAGCTATATGCTAATTTTGTAATGGTGTTCGTTTAAGTGATGTTTCCATGGCTGGCTCTTCGTTTCTAATTCTATACCAAGTTTCCACATCTTGGAGCAACCCTTACCCCGCTTTACATTTCATATCTTGAGGATCTTAAGCTTGTCTTCTGTCACTAGAGAGATCCTCTAACAGTGTTCTGTAAAAATACTACAAACTAAACATTGTGTTTTGATGCTTGATGGTAAAAAAAAAAAGTTCCCACAAGTTCATCAGAGGATAAATGAACAAACATATTCAATTACTTGAGATTTTAAACTCTTCCAGTCTAACCAGGAGATTAAAAAAAAATCCAAAAACAAGTATATATACATTCACAACAAACATAAAACATTTTAAACTCGGAGTGCAGACCTCAGATCAATTTTCGTGACTTGGATAATTATGAATGTGTGAGGAATCTGATTCTGTGCATCAGTTTCCTGAGTACAAGCTTCTACAAGCCAATCACCATGCAGTCGTTGTCTTAAAATCCATAATTATCAATTATTATATCAAATTGGCACCAAAATCCTAAAGTCTCTTGTCCAATCAACGACTGAATTTAAGGCCAAATGTGAGTGTTCTGAGAGTATTAGCAGCAATGTTTGTTTTTATTATTATCAGCCAAAACTCTGAAAAATCTCAAAAAAACAGAACTAGTCTGGATCTTTATAAGTGCTCAGGTGGTATGACTCGTGCTTTGTTCTTATCATTTACATGCAATTAGGGAAGATTTTTATTTTGTAAGGAATACCATAATGATTTGTCTATTCAGAAGGTGAGAAAACGGTTCATGTCATAATTTTTCTTGGTTTTTTTTTTTCCCACTTTATGGTGTGATGATGATCAGGCAACACTTCACCCAAACATGTTAAATGATAAAAGCTCCAGCAGCCAAAATTCTGGTTCATTACTGTTCATAGCTCATTGTTAGCCAATAACATTTTGGGATAAATTGTCACACAGATTGGTACTCCTCAACAGTCCAGGAATGGCAGAACCAGAACAGTCCATTAAAGAGAATCCCAAGACCAAGAAGTCTCCTGTTGTATCTTCTTCCTATTTAGGAGTGGCTGTTTTTTTGGGTGTGCTTTGTTTCTTGGTTTGCCATAAGTGGGCAGGAATAGTGAAGGCGTCCACACTCATGCTCAGGGTGCGAGACGGCAGAGCGCTGAACTGCTTCCTGTCCGAGTTGTACTTGTAAATAGCCTCCACTGAAGAGCAGGGAATTGCTCGTGGGCCGACGCCACACAGCCTCTGCATCTCATCCGACTGGCCATCCAAAGTGTAGACAGCGCGGAACTGACAGTTGGAATCACGAAGGAGGATGAGGAAGTGGTTGGCCGAGCTTTTCTCCATTTCCTAAGAAACGGAAGTGGGGCGGGAGGGATAAAGAAGACAGGGAATGAGATCAGATGTCAAAGCTTGAGGTGGATATTTTGATGTGTCCTAGTTGTAATTATCACATTAATCACCGCAAATTTGGTTTAATTTAACAATATGGCTTCCACACTCATCATTCATCAACCTTTAAAATAGCACTTGATCCTGCGCACAAATCGTAATGCGTGTGGGATGCAGGCGATTTTATCACGCGTTTAATTAATTATTTTGATTTGTCTAATTTAATCCAAATTTGATTTGCAATATCACGGAAGAAAAATTTCATTAAAGGTCAGAATCAGGCATAACTGAGACACGCCTCCACACACGGTCTGATAATCAGTGGTCGTGCGTTGGTGAGTATGGTAGAGTTTATCTATGAAAATGAATGCTAACATGGAAGAGTTGGATCTGTAAGATGCGCTGAAGGTCCATGCTGTACCTCAACGATCTTGTTCTTCTGACTCTCGTTGACCTTTCCTGCGAGACAGCAGCGTGAGAGAGCATTGTGGATGATGAACTTGTTGGATTTGAAACTCGGCTCTTTGAACAATTTGGGTCCTGAACACACGAACAATAAAAATACAAAAAATTAGTGTTTAGTGAAGTGTAGGGCAGACATTTATAATTTATATCTGTTGAAACGACAGTGATGTAACTGAACAGTGGTGGCTCAGGGGTTCTGAGCAAAGGATCTGCAAATGAGCAAAGCTCCTGACCCTCAACATGGTGGTCTGAATTGGAAGTCATTGTGGACATTTTTTTCCTGATTTTTGACACTTTATCAGGTCCAGGTGCCATATTGGTCACTTAGTAGGTGTAAAATTACTGACTGTAGCCTATCTGTTGCTTTGTATAAAGTTCATAAATGGAAAAGGAGCACCACTGAGCAGATATGATTTGAGTGGTGGTTTATTCTCACCTCACCATCACTGCTGTGTTGAGAAACCACAAATCTACACTTCCAGTGAGGACCAACTAGGTAGGTGTGTCTAATAAGGTGGTCAGTATTATCTGAATCAGGTTTGTTAAGTTGTTTTTACACAAAAGCAGTAGCTACTGTATTGTACATTTGGAGCTAACCTGCAACACCATTGTAAAGGCTACTGGATAGCTTACTAAAACTGAAATGTGGACATGGATCTGCTTCCAAGGAAGTGCCTTTTTGCATTGATGATAGTCATGATGGTATCTCAGACTGCAGTTGTGCAGTGCCTCATGTTTAGATGCTACTCATTCTTCTATTCTAAATTTAAATTTCACATTGGCCTCAGAAAAATTTTGCGTAAGGCCAAAGTGTGAAACATGTTTTAGAACAGGATCTGATTAAAAAAAAGTACTCACCAGTATATTCTGTGACTGATGCTGGAGAAGAAGCATTAGAGCCATTTTCCCAGTCCTTCTCTCCATTCTGATTGGCCAGACGGGCAGGTGACATCAATTTAGACGCAGAGTCAGAGGTGCTGGGTGAAATAAAAAAAAAAAAAGACAGTTTGAAAGAGATAGAACATGAAGGAGGTAGTGTATACCTGAGAGGAAGGGGATGAGCCTGGTACCTGGTGGGTTTGTCTGGAGGCAGGGGGCCATTGGGCTGGACAAAGTTCTGCTGTTCTGCAGGAGAACATTAAACATATCGGTATAATGGTATCAGTAGGTTTTATTGGATGAATTCATCTTTCAAAAAGAGTTTTCTAAACTTTTTCTCAAATGGCAACTCTCAGTTTGTAGAACCCTTCATGAACCATTAGCATGTTAGAAGAGCTCTTACAGAAAGTTCCTTAAAACTGATCCACAGAAAATTTCATGGAACTACGACCCAGAAGCTAAAATAAGCCCTGGTTCTTCAGATGCAAAAGTTATAAAAGTTTTTTTTTATTCAGAACACTGTATGTTTTATCTTTGTGTGTGTGTGTGTGTGTGTACCTTTTCTCTCCTTGCGTGGTGAGTGTGTATGTTGTTTCTTGTTGCTGCGCTGTGCCGGTTTCTGCTTCAGCACTCTCTCCAGGTCAGCCATTATCTTCAGCTGCTGCCTTCTCTCGTACTCTGCCTTTGTGAATCCTCCACGCCTTTGTGGTGTCCCGGGGGGCGTGGCCTGAGGTGTCCTAGGGGCGTGTGCAGTCTGGGGGGGCAGGGGAGGGGCATATGTGGTGGGCAGAGACTGGGAAAGGGGCGGAGTCCCAGAGGGGAGGAGACTGTCTGTAGAAGACAGATGGCTGCAGGACGAAGAGGAGAGGTTTAGAAAGTATGTAGTATTTAGAATATACGTGTGTGTGTGTGTGTGTGTGTGTGTGTTTGTGTGCATGTGTGTGTGTGTGTGTGTGTGTGTGTGTGTGTGTCACCTTGGGTTCTCCTGCTCTTGTCTCTCTCTCCGTCTCTTGAGCTCTTCTGCTCGTCTCTGCTGTCGCTCTAGCAGCAGCGCTCTCTTCAGAGCCATCTCCTCCTCGGATAGACCCTCCTCCTACACACACACACAGACACACACACACACACACACACTCTAAATTCTAAATCTAACATTTCATTTCACATAATTCTTCTATTTTTGCTTTCTTTCTTTGGAAATTAAAAATATTTCTTTAATTCATTCTAAAACTTATTCTTTTATTTATTTCTATGAATTATTATACAAGTCTTTTTTATCTTTTCTCTAGAGTCCTAGTTTCCATTTTCCTTCTTTCTTGCTTTCTAAAAATTTAAAATGAAAATTTTGATATTGGCCCATGCTTTCTAGACAAACCTGCACACACACACACACACACACACACATATGTACCTTAAAGTAGAAGCTGACCCCTGCTCTGCTCTCAGTCTCCGTGTGGTCACTCATGGAGTCGGAGGAGAAGATGTCGGGCTGTTCCTGATCTGTCTCTCCCTCCTCCTGCCTCTGAGAGGCGCTGACGAGCACATCACTGAGAAATGAGCACTCGGAGGGCGCTCCAGAGCTACTGCCGCCGCAGGTGCTCACAGCACACTCCACTGGAGAATGAGGGATAAAAGTTTATTGAGTGATCCTGCATTACCAGAATAACATTTTTTGAAATATATAATGGTATAATCACAGGTGTGGATATTTACCAGCAGGGGGCGGTGCAGGGTCAGTGGGCTCCAGTTCCAGGGTGAACAGTGGAGTGTGCTCGTCACTGGACCCGGACTCAGACTCTGTGCTTTCTTGGGCTGATTGTGGTTGGAGTTGAGTGTCAGGCTCCTGGGGTGTACGTGGACCTCCAATTCGAAGGGAGGAATTGGTCTGCACCTGACACTGACTAGGAGAGACACGGCGAAGGTGGGGTAGGGTATCGACGTTCTGGAGAGGTGAGAGGACACGGGTGAGGGGCTGGAAACTGAGGTCACAGGGGCGGCTGGAGTGCTGCCTTTTGGGGCTCTTAGGAGGGGGGGAATTGTTATAAAGCTTGCGAGTGGAGGTTTTGGATGTTTTGGGTGATTTAAGGTCACTTTGACGTGATGGTGACCCTGAAGGTGAAAGGTCTCGGGTGGATTCACGTGAGAGACGAGGGGGTGTGGCTGAGATTTTTGGACTTGCTGGTATGACCCATGCTTTGCTTGGAGATGGGGTCGTTTTAGATGGAGTAGATTTAGATGATGAAGGTGCAGATGTTTTCTTTCCCATCAGCTTCTGCTGCTGTTCCGTGAGACGCTGCATGTCCTTCTGTAGTGCCTGCAAGGCAGAGGTCAGCTTGGACACTGCCTCATTGTATTCGACCAATGGCGGCTCTTTCTCTGACATCTTCTTTGGCTCAACTGAGAATGTCACCTGCTTCTCCAGTTTGGGCGGTGACATCTTGACATCTTGTTCCCCATCCTTTTCTTCCATTTCCTCCTCTTTTTTCTTGTCTTTCTTTCTCTTTTCCTCCTCTTTCTCCTGCTCTTCTTCTTTCTGCAGTGCTTCCTCCATTCGAGTCAGCCTTTCATCTAGACTAAGTGAATCTGCCTCCTCTTTGACATTTCCTCCTTCCCCTTGTGCCCGTTGCAGTTGGAGGAAGGCGCTCTTGCCGAGTCTCTGTCTGTGCTTGGTAAAGATCGCCTCTATCCGCCTCTTCTGTGCTTCAATGGCTTTGCGTTTTTCCTCCAATTGTGCCCCTAGCTCCTGAGCCTCTGCTGTGCCAGCAGGGCTCATCATCCCTGGACTTGAAGGCTCCTCTGATCCCAGAACCCTGGAAGTCCCTGGAGACTCTGGAAGCCTTTTCCTGCGCTCAGCAAAACTTGTCATTTGGCCTCCTCTTGGTCCGTTGGTGGGCGTTCCAGGGTCTTCTGGTGTGTCAGAATCTCTGGAATAACCTGTTGGCCTTCTGGCACTAATTCCTTCCCCGCCAATTGGTCTGTACATCATCCCAGAACGGCACGGGGCAGAGCTGCTCAGTCTGGTCTTATCATTATCGGGGGAATGGAGGAAAAAACCTGCTGGTGCCCCCTCTGGACGCTGTCTTGGTTCATTCTGCACTGAGTGAATGACTTGCAGTGCCTCCTCAATAGCAGGCAACTCTCCCAGTGGAGCCTGACCAATCAGCTTACTCAGATCCTCAGGAGGAGTGTACAAAGCAGGGTTTGTTGCCATGGTGAGGCTGTCAGTGCTAACTGAGCGGAACAGAGGATTGCCCATGACGACATCCACGTCACTGTCCAGAGGAAAAGGAATGCTAAAAGCCACAGCAGAGAGAGGACGACTAATAGAAAGAGATAGAGAGAAGTATAGAATGACAAATTTGAAAACTTGTCCTAACACAGCGATGTATAATCTCATTAAACTCAAACCAGATAAAAACCTTTTGTGTGCCTATTTTACACAAAAAGAAGAAGCGGCATACCTGATCTGTTTTTTACTCCAGCCCCGGCTCTCTGAATGCACCACAAAACAAAACAAAAACCACCAAGAATTATTTAAGCATGCAGAGCTACACGGGCTACAAATCTCTTTACCTTATTATGCAGAGTGCTCTGCCATCTCACCTGTTCCTCCACCAGAAGATACAGGGGATGACAATGACAAGAGGGGTTGCTTAAGCAGGAACGGTGATCCACTGCCACAAAGAAACAAGTCCCATAATGCAAACTATGAAATATATAAATGTGATGCCAGTTCATGCATCGGCATATGCAGTTAATTTTGAGAGTTACCTGTTACCACTGATAGGGCTGGAGCAGTCCTCTAAACCAGAGGCATCTAGAGAACAAAGAAAGCGTAAAATAATTGAGTGTGGGGAGTATTTATGTACTCAGTTTGGTTTAGGATTTGGCTTTTGGCCACAGTTACAGTCAGGTCCATAAATATTGGGACATCGACACAATTCTAACATTTTTGGCTCTATACACCACCACAAT
>CM075028.1:16961530-16985673 GCA_037576675.1 Pangasius sanitwongsei
CTCTCTACCCCTAACCCCTTACTCTCCACACCTATCCACTTTCTCTTATCCCCTAACCGATAACTCTTTAACCCCAACCCCTAACTCTTAACCCCTAACCCCTAACTCTTAACCCCCCAACCCCTAACCCCTAACTCTTAACCCCAACCCCTAACTCTTAACCCCTAACTCTTAACCCCTAACCCCTAACTCTTAACCCCCAACCCCTAACTCTTAACCCCTAACTCTTAACCCCTAACCCCTAACTCTTAACCCCTAACCCCTAACTCTTAACCCCCAACCCCTAACTCTTAACCCCTAACCCTTAACCCTTAACCCTTAACTCTTAACCTCTAACCCTTAACCCCTAACCCTTAACCCTTAACTCTTAACCTCTAACCCCTGTCTTGGATTCAGGTTTTGGATATATCTGCCTTCCTCTCTATTAAACCGCCTTTTACTGCAGTTGCATCCATCTGTACTCGCATATTTCCTGACATACGCTAAATTACACAGTTAGAAAAATGAAGTTTTCCCTTTGTGTGATGCTTAAAGCTTTTTTGTTGAACCCTACAACATTGTGCAAGGAGAAAAGTTGCTGCGTCAAAGTAGAAAGGGCTTAAAAATGGGCTTAAATAGAGTTGTTGCTCTCTGAGACATTTATGACTTAAACTGAATTAATCGTAAATTAATCTTTTGTCATTAATAAGGACAAATTAATAACAAAAGATTCTTGAAAATGTCAAACATCATGTGCAAGTGTAATCCGTGTTTCAGTGAACTCAGCTCAACACCTATGTATTTTCATCTCTCCTGACATGTGATTATTTCCATTTCAGCACTTGACATTATATTAATGGTCAGTAAAAAGTTGAAATCCAACCTGAGAGAGAAATTTGCGACCATCTTTGAGGGAACTGCTAAAAGAGGGAACCCAGCTCTCTTCAGGGAGATTTACACAGAGCTCTACATCACAGTGGGAGAGACAGAAGGCGTGAACAATGAGCATGAGGTTTGGCGGATTGACCCTGCATTCAAGACGCTTCCTGAACATGACATGCCAATCAACTGCATGGATATCTTCAAACCATTTCACCAGCAAGGTGTTGTAGGGAACACCGGAGAAAAGAAAACCAAAGGCAACAAACATGCAGAACGTCAAATCAGAACTGTGCTGACTAAAGGCATTGCTGGAATTGGAAAAACTGTCTCAGTGCAGAAGTTTATTCTTGACTGGGCTGAAGAAAAAGCCAATCAGGACATCGATCTGTTATTTGTTTTACCTTTCCGTGAACTGAACTCCATGATAAAAGAGAAGTACAGTCTTCATGAGCTTCTACTTGACTTTCACTCTGAACTTAAAGAATTTAAAGATGTAAAATATTATGACGAATGTAAAACCCTGTTCATTTTTGACGGTCTAGATGAAAGCAAGCTTCCATTTGCTTTCGGAGAGAAAAGAGTGTCAAGCGTTTCCAAATCAGCATCTCTGGACGTGCTGATGGCCAACATCATCCAAGGGAATCTGCTTCCCTCCGCTTTGGTGTGGATAACTTCACGGCCGGCTGCAATAGACATCATCCCTCCAGATCTGATTCAACGTATAACTGAAGTACGAGGATTCACAGACTTGCAGAAGGAGGAATACTTCAGAAAAAGAATCAGTGACCAAAGCTTGGCCAACAGGATCATCTCACATGTAAGGAACGCGAGGAGCCTTGAGATCATGTGCCATATACCAGTCTTCTGTTGGATCACAGCTACAGTTCTGGAAAACCTGCTTATCAGAGGGCGTGAAAGAATCCCATCATCCCTTACTGAGATGTACACACGCTTTTTGCTAATCCAAACAAATGAAAAGAAGAAAAAGTATCTCAGAATGACAGAAAGGGATCCATTAAGGCTATCAGATGCTGATGTTGAGATCATCCTGAAACTTGGGAAGCTGGCTTTTGACAAACTTCAGAAAAGCAGCATTGTGTTTTCAGAAGATGATCTAAGAGATTATGGCATTGATATCACTGAAGCCTCGGTGAGGTCAGGAGTGTTTACTGAGATTGTCAGAGAAGAGGATCCGATGTTTTCAGTAAAGAAGTACAGCTTTGTGCACTTAAGCTTTCAGGAGTATCTTGCAGCCTTTTTTGTCTTCCACAAATTTGCTGCTGAAGGAATCAGTGTGATGCAGTCCGACCAGCACAGACCCGCTCAACACCGCCATTATGTAGACTTTAGCGACAACTTTGCATTTGATGATTATGGTGATGATGATGATGATGATTACAACAACAATGATCAACAGAGGGTTTCTCAGCAAAATTTGACCTTGCATGATTTACAAAAAAATGCAATACACAATGCCATGAAGAGTAGGAGTGGCCATTTGGATCTTTTCCTTCGCTTCCTTCTTGGTCTCTCAATGGAGTCCAATTTGCTGTTGCTGAAGTCCATCCCTTTGAAAGTAGAGAACCTGCAGGAGAACATTCAGCACACTACGCAATACATCAAAAACATGCTCAGAGAACAGGATGACAGAGAAACTCCTTCCTCAGAGAGATGCATAAACCTTTTTCATTGTCTTCTGGAGCTGGATGATCACTCCATGGCAGAGGAAGTCAGAAGATTTCTGACCACAGAAACGCAAACTGGGCCCAGACTAACAGCAGCACAATGCTCCACCTTGGCCTACATCATTCTGCAGTCCAGGGAGGTCCTGGAAGAATTGGATCTGAGTAAATACAACACATCTGAGGAGGGTCGTAGAAGGCTTGTCCCTGCTGTGAGGAGCTGCAGAAGGGCTGTGTGAGTGAAGCTTCTTTTGTCTCAGGAATATACTTTCTCTGTTCAAAAACTCTAAATCAGCTGCTATGTTAAACGTATTCTACTTGGTACTTACTACCTAACCTGTTTATCCATCTGTCCATATATCTGTCTATTTTTTATTTATCACTAGGTAGCTCGCTAATCTTCTTCCCCCTTGAATTTCCTATCTGAATCCTATATGAATCTCCTTTCCTATGAAACGTCTACCTGTGTTTGTCTAGCATTGTATATGTCTCATGACCTACAGTAATGAATGAATATATATATATATATATATATATATATATACACTACTGTGCAAAAGTCTTAGGCATGTGCAAAGAAATGCTGCTGTAGAGCAAAGATGCCAGGATTTCTGGAGATTATTGATGAGCACCAGAGGAAATATAATTTAGCTGAATCTGTGTCTCTGCAGAATGGCTGATTGTAGTCTGACAGAACAATGCTGCAAGACTGTGGCTTCTGCACTTCAGGATCCAGACACACCTTTAAGGGAGCTGGACCTCAGCCGCAATTTTGTGTTATGCATGAGGCAGGAGTCTCTCCTGCCTGGCCTGAGCAGCCCACATTGCAGGCTGGAGAATCTGAACATCAGTTACATCAACCTGGAGAAATCAGGAGCATCTCTTCTGCGTGCTGTTCTGATGGGCCCTCACCCTCAGCCACACACACTAAAGTGAGGATAACCACAGACCACACATCATAAGAATCATCGAAATGAACATGTCACGTAAACAGCAGTATGTTAGTACGATTAATATTCGCAGAAATATATAAGATGTTACCAATATCTGTTCTTAGTCAACCCAATAAGTGTAAGTATAACTGATATGAAAGTCAATAATACAACAGTAATTTAAAATATCTAGTATGGGAAAAGCTAGAATTTTCCAGGCTCGACTATGTGTGAGGTGATGCATATCTAACACCATTACCTCGTTAAAGCCACGTGAACAGGGAGTATATAAAAGTAGAATCGTGCAGGAAATATTTTGAATATTTCAACAGCAGCCAGTAATTCTAACAGTTAAGGTAAGGATTGTGGTTTTTATGGTGTGACGGTTTCAGGGTTAGTCATGGTGTATCAGATGGTTTCATCACCAGTGACTTTTTCAAATTAAAATACATTTCCATCTATTACTTTTTTTTTAACCTGTTCAAGTTCCTTACTCCAGTGGTTCTCATCTCTTATGTGTCCTTCTGAGACTCCCCCAAAAATCATTGGATCAATTGGATTCAATCAGCCCCCTCTTTGCACTTGAGTGCAAAACTGTTCATATGAATTGCAGTCCAAAGCATCTTCATGGTTTTTAAGTGGAACCATCCACAGTAATCTCACAGATCTTTAGCAATAACTAAACACATTCTTTATCTTTTTGCAGGCTCTGTGCATGTGATATTAAAGATGACTGTGCGGAGATTTTGTTTTCAGCCTTTCAGTCGTCTGAGTGTCAGCTGAAAGAGCTGGACATCAGCTACAACAACTTTACCCTGAAAGGAGTGAAACAGGTCCTTCAGGGTCTTCAGAGTCCCAGCTGTTATCTTGAAATATTAAGGTGAGGGAGATCAATTGTTAAATCTCTCCATCTTTTTTTCTTTTAATAGCAAATATTATTAACTTTATACAACACATAGTAATGCTAAGGAGGAAGCAAGACTAGAAAGCACAGTAATGGATCTCTAAATGTCTGTGCATCAATGTGACTAATATCTTTTAGCTTAGCAATGAAGTAACTCGGATTAATAGAATAACCGGAAATTGTGTTTGTGAATAAAGCAGACCTCACGGCCAGATGTTTAGTAATGTTACTGTAAAATGTGTTTTACAGACTGTCCGGCAGTCAGATCAGTGCTGAGAGCTGTAGTTATCTGGCATCAGCTCTCAAACACTCATTTCTGAGAGAGCTGATTCTGGACAGCTGCAGCGTTGGTGATGTGGGAGTAAAACGTCTCTGCCCCGGACTAACGAGTCCTCGCTGTCCGCTGCAGACACTGGGGTGAAAACCAGTCACATTTATAGCAGTTTTTTGCAAATGAGAAGAAATCTTTACATGAATTAACCTGCATGTTGATATGAATGTACCGGTACAAATGAGAAATATGTTAAGTGATGAACTGAACATCAGCAACATACATTAGACAATCGTTTTGTTTGGTTTTTTCCTGTGGGTGGTGTTTTTCTTATACGTCTGACCTGATATCAGTGGGAATAACTTAGCTTTAGCTTTTTGGTTGCTTGCTTCAGATTAACGAAAGACACTTTTGAAGCTTCTTTTTAAAATAACATGCCTAGGGTTATAGCGTGCCTGAATAGCGGCATAAAGGCTGCTAGAAGACAGTGGCTGAATACTTATCAGTTTTGCCTTTTTTTAGATTTCTTTATATTTAAAATAATTCTGAGGACATCTGAGTGACAACGCAATCCGGTGTCACCCAGACGAGGAAGGGTTTCCTTCTGAGTCTGGTTCCTCTCAAGGTTTCTTCCTCACCACCGTCACCTCTGGCTCGCTCATTAGGGATAAATTAATATATTTAAAAATAATATCCTGAATTTATTTATTTATGTAAAGCTGCTTTGTGACAATGTCTATTGTTAAATCGAATTAAATAATTTCTTTAATGTTATTTCTGTGGAGAGTCACTTCAGAATGACCAGAAAAAAATCCCATTCTAATAAACTTAAATTTGATGTTACAGCAAAAAGAGAAATGATCACTAGGGGGTAAATACTTTCTGAAGGTACTGTATAAAGTGCAGGAAAGAGCAGATGGAAGATTTGATCATGTCAGAAGGGATGAATACAGGAAACAGAAAACAAACCATTTAAACCATTGTTTAAAAGAAGTAGTAAACGAAGGATGTGGAAGGAGAAAATTGAGGTAATGAAACTGCACAGTCCAAGCCTTGAGCTGGAATAGTTGTTTCAGCAGAACTACTTAACCTTATTCAGAGACCTTGAGTCTGCCCCACTGCCCCAAAATCTCAGGTCTCTAGTAGCAGGAATAGGTGTAAGGTGCCACCCACAGGAATGCAATATATATTTGTTTGAGGGAGTTTACTGATCCCTTTTTCCTCATTCCCACAGGCTTAGACAGTGTAACCTCTCATGGAAAGCTTGTGTCTATCTGACTGTGACTTTGGCCACTTACTCTGTGATTAAAACACTCAACCTGAGAGACAACGACCTTCAGGATTCAGGAGTTAAGCTTCTGGCTACTGGACTGAAAAATCCCAACTGTGTCCTCCAGAAACTGGGGTTTGAAAAATGTTTATGAACATTTATTTTCATCCAGGTCATCCAATGTTTGTCCACCAAATATATTCAGCTGAAAAAGAACGAAATTAAACAAATTTGTACATTCAAACGAGCATAGTATTTTGACAGAAAATCCCAACTTCTCGCAACACCCCCTCACACACCTCAACCTCTACGTCATTTATCCGAACACCCCCCCCCCCGTTCATCCCAACCCCTTTTGCACTCATCCCAAACCACCTCTTTAACCTGCATCTATTGATTCGAGGCCAAGAGCCAAACTCTCAAGTACTGCCTCACTCTCAACTCCTTATAACTTCCATTTGCAGATTCTCCAAGTTGCAGACATTCATCTTTTCCCTTTAGTCTCCCTTTTTCCCTTTCTTCACCACAGTTCATTCAAACCCTGCATGGCCAGCTCTGATTTTTCACTCAGCTACACCACAATTGATCACACCATTTTCCCCATTTATCAAGCCAGGCATGGGGACTGGTAGGCCAAGGCCAATATCGCATCTACTGTAGTTTCAAGATCCTAGATGTGTGATTTCTGGCATTATTTTGGAATGTCAACTTCTACGTCACAGTCTGCCTCACCTTCAGCCTCACCTTCTCTCTTGTAGGTTGTCAGGATGTTCCATTAGTGCAGAGGGCTGCTGTTCTTTGGCTTCAGCTCTGAGATCAAACCCATCATCATTCCTGAGAGATCTCGATCTGAGCTACAACCATCCAGGACCTTCAGGAAAGAAGCTGCTCTCTGATCTACTGCATGATCCATGTTACAACCTGCAGACTTTAAGGTACACGGAATTAAATTCATTTTAGTTTCATATGTATATTTCATCACATTATTGATATATTCTAAATATTTTAATGCATACTTTAATGTATCCAAACAACAAATGTGTTATCAACATGTGGTCAGGAAGTACACAATTTCAGATCCCTCATAGCCATGATTTTTTAAAGGAAGTGAACGAGTATACATTTACATTTAGCATTTTTTTTTTTATTTAAAATGGCTTACAAGCAGAATCTAAGAGTCTAAGCTCTTAGTATAAGTCTGCCTGCCTCATAAAACAGCACGTATGCTACAGAATGTCACCAACGTTACACACACAGTGAACAACACACGAGGGTTTCAAACGCTAATCAAAGGGCAAACTGAAAACAGGTGAGACTAATCGATAAACACGAGGGAGACAACCAGTGACAGGACATGGGCGGAGACAAGACATGAATCAAAACAAAACCACACGTGGCAATGTAAACACACACATAACAGCTCAGTGCTGTTAGGTGTTCGCAGCGCTTGGCGTGACAACAGAAGGTCACAGCCGGTGTACAAGTTCCCCGCCACTAATTCAGACCTGACACCCAAAGTGCTTAGTGTGATTTACTATTACAGAATTATCAGATTATAGAGGAATCAAGTGCCAGTGATGAAATTGAGTATCTTTGTCTTTGCTAAAGAGTAAAGCTGTTCTAGGAGCAAATCCACATATATGTAGCTACAGCTAAACACAATATGTGTGTGTGTGTGTGTGTAGGTTGGACCATGATGGGCAATCACGACTAGCAACTGGTCTCTGGAAATGTGAGTGTTTATGAAACGTTTTACATCCAGCTTCCATTTATTTACCTAAGCTCCACTTCAGGGTGATAAAATGGATATAAGGAATGGCACATTATGCACAGTTGAGGCTAAACATATTCAATCTCAGTTTTTTAACAATTCCACACGTAGTGAATCACATTAGCAGTGCAACAGCCGCTAACTCAGTATACATACTCAGTAATCACTGATACACATCTGGTTCATTCTTTGTTGTTGATATACTTAAGCCTCGTTCACAGACGGCACCAACAGGTGCCGACCGGCGCCAGCCGACACGTTTGTGGGGTTTTGTCAGATCAGCGTGTTAACCCTGTCAGCGTCTGTTGCCGTTGGTTGGCGTTTGTTTTCACCGAATGAACATGTTCAGTCGGCGTTTGTCACTCGTGGAATGATTTTCCAACAAACTCTGACATAATCTGACCTGGGCAGGAACCGTTGCCGTGACAATGAGGCAAGCGTCCCTGAAAGCTCCAAAGAAACTAAAGCTGGTGCGCTAGGTGCTAGGCATGCTAAATTGTTGTTGTGGGTAAAATGGCACATTTCTGGATGAAACAGAAAGAAGAGGATAAATTATATAAATAAAATTCATTATTTTGACCCCTGGTGAGGATCATCTGCTCTTGTGTTTTGGTTTTAATCGGGCTCGTCCGCTAACCATACGCCATTTTCCATATTCTGTTTCTGGAAGTAAGAAGTGAAACTGCAACAAATGTTTATAACTTACATTTGCGTGAAAATATTGTTCATAATGTATGACCTAATAATGGTCTTAGCTTACCACATCGCCTAACTTAAGATGTTTTTCTCTGAGTTGCTGAAACTGCTTGGGGGTAAACCGAGCAAAATTCTGAAACCTCTTTCATTTCACTCTTCGTCTTTTCAGGTGAAGAACGACACATAAAGACACTAATACTAGTCAGATTTTGATTGTGGTAGAAGGATCATCATTTTTAAACTCTGTTGGTTCGGTGTGAACATGACCGCTGTGTTTCATTCTAAATCCAACCGCCAACTTTTAAAAGCTGGTGATTGTCGGCGTTGGTCAGTGTCTGTCGGTGTAGTGTGAACTAGGCTTCAGACTGCAATAGCATGTACATGCCATTTAAAAAAAATACACCAATCTATTAAGTCTAACAAAGGGTTAATGTTTATGTATTTTCTCCCTAGACTACCAAGAGCTCAACATCAATTACAGCCATGATCTCATATGTTCTCAAGACAGGAAAGGAGTAGTTAGGTATCAGGAGCTTGGACATATGTACGACCAGCAATATATGAGTGGTGAACAAGCCCAATGGGAAAAGGTATCATGCAGGGAAACACTGACAGATGGAAGGTTTTACTGGGAGGTGCAATGGGATGGCTTTGTCAGTATTGCATTAAAGCAGGACACGCAACGTTATAGGGGAAAATCTTTAAAGTTCATCTGCCACAGTCACCAGTATGCTGCCATCCATGAAGAAAATGCACGTGTAAAAACACTCTTTGCTGTACAGCCTGAACCCAGTCCTGGTTTAAAGACATCTGGAGTGTATCTGGACTATCCAGAAGGAACTCTGTCCGTTTACAGCATCTCCTCTCAGGGTGTGAAGCGCCTCTACAGGTTCCACACCACCTTCAGTAAACCGGTGACCCCCGAGTTCTATTTAGCAAGGCCGGACGTGATGGACGAAGTAGGATCTATCATCATCATTGTAACACAATCTCCTGCGTCTGTCCAGCATACTAAAATACAACTCCTTCAACAACTTGTGGCTAGAGAAACATGGTAAATGATCACTGAACCTCATAGTTCCTCGCAAGGAATCCAAGAAGTTACCAGGGCAGTCCACAGTTCTCTTACTGAAACACGAGCAGGAAATTGCAATCCTCCCTTTTATTTGAAAGGGAACACAGAAGATTTAACTGCCAGGGTCAGCAATATGAAAAATGATATATTAATAAAGCAAGAGAAGATTAAAAATGGTAATCTGTAGCCAGAAGTTCTTAGAATACAGCTTTGTGCATGTTCTGAATGATCCTGTGACAAGCTATAGCTAGGTTGCATCTTAGCATGCTAGTCATTAAAGGACAGTATGAGGAATTATAGGACTCGTACGTCTGGAGATGTGGCATGAGTTCGCATATAGATATAGAGTTCAACAGTTCTGTAGGCGAGGAACGTAAAGGACTGCGTACACCAGAGCACCAGAGCAGCAGCGTTCACAGTGGAGTCCATTCTGCCCTATTCTACATCCTACCTCTACTACTGCTTTTAAAGTCCATTCACTCATCTGATCTACATGAGGACTTGGGAGATATTTAAAGATTCTTTAGAAGCATTAAAAAGTACAAGGCAATGCTTCACAGACTTCACTGAAACCACATGGTGCAATTTTAAATCTTAAATTCGTCACTAGATTATGTGACTTTTTAGCTTTTTAGACCTTAGTGACTGATCACAATGCTTTCTTTGTTCTTCGTTTTAAATCTTCTTCTTGGTGATATTCACAGGAATAAAAGTGTGTTATTCCATCTGTAACCATTTCCTTTGTGTTCCTTCCTTCCAATTTCCCAACTCCTCGCTACCACTGCTTCATTCTGTCTACGTTCTTGATAGAAATGATAACGTTTTGTAAATGCATTTGTGGTGCTGTTCTGTGACTATCGATTCTTTCTATTCTGATAGAAGAAATAAATGCATATGAGCAAATTTCTGATGATTGATGATTGAACTGATGGTGAAAGATGATGTCAACTCGCGGTTCAGAGACGCTGGGCTGGACGCTGGGCGCTTTTAATAACCGCCGAAATCTGTCTTTCACTTGGTCCTGGAAAGGCAAATGCAGTAAACAGGTCTAGGAGGAAAAAATGTGCTGTTTTTACAGATGAACTTCAGAGTGTGTTTTTGGAATATTGTGTTTTCATCTATCCATTTGAGGCTTTTACTTTCACTTTTTATTGTTGTTGCTGGTGTTTTTTTGCACCCTTAAAAACCTTAGTAGATGCCCTTCTTCCTTCTTAGCTGCTACACATGGACTCTACGAAACACCCAGACCCATGACACGACCCCTCAGAACCGCCCCAGACCAGTATAGAGGAGGCAGGAGGAGGGCAATTAGGCATTGGGGAAATCAATGAATATTACAATTTTCATTATATTACTAATGTGAGTCACATACAGTAACATTTCCAAAATCCAGATGAAACCCACTGATTGATGGACAAATTAAAAATTTCATGGCTTTGATGAATTTGACTGATATAAACTAATAATTGTGTTGTTTTTCTTTTAATCAGATGACGCTATGTCACTAAAGCTAGAAGTTAAAATGCACTGTTATTAGGAATATCATGTTTTTTTCTGCTTCTGGTTGGAGTTTTGTTGCAAGTGTAAGTATCAGGTGAGGACTTTAAAAGTACACAGTGACCTCAAATTATGTTACCCAAATAAATCTGAAGTAAATCGTTAAATGTCCTGAAGGTCGTCATGCTACTAGCCTGGATGCTAGTTAACTAAATGTTGTGTATTTTCTAGTTATAAGAAATCCTCGATGCTTTTACTCGTTTAAGAGCAGAAACCTTGTAAAAATGAGTGCTGTCTGAGATCTGAGATGAGGTTAACTCTTATTTTTTGAATGATTCAATTCAATTTTCTTAAATTCAATGTTTAAAAAAATTATATTTAAAAAGTTTTGTGTTTACGTGATTAAGGAATCACAATTATTTAAATTTTATATTAAAAGATAGAAAATACAATGCAAATAAAGTTATTTTGTTAAATACTAGGTAAAGTAAGATTTCATGGAATGATTTTAGCCATCGTTAGGCAAACAAGAACCATCACTGGTCAGAATATCACCACATTTATCCAAAAACTGGCAAAATGGCAAAGCAGAGTTACTCTTACCAGCCCAAAGTCGGTTATTTTCCAATAACAGCATGTCCCCAAGTGTTTTATTCCTCTTATCCCACAGCAATTGGCCAATGATGGCATTTTTAAATTAAATAAAGAAACACACATCATACTGTTTATCCATTTATAGTTACATTTAATGATATTTTTTGTAGTTTAATTAAAATGAATGTGATTAATCCCATTAAGTCCAAGTGACCAATCAACAGGCTTATAACAATCATAACCTAAATCTACAGGTACAGAAGATCACTCGTAACTCGTGGTACCTACAGGTACAGAAGATCAGTCATAACTCGTGGTACCTACAGGTACAGAAAATCAGTCATAACTCGTGGTATCTACAGGTACAGAAGATCACTCGTAACTCGTGGTACCTACAGGTACAGAAAATCACTCGAAACTCGTATCTACAGGTACAGAAGATCACTCGAAACTCGTATCTACAGGTACAGAAGATCACTCGAAACTCGTGGTACCTACAGGTACAGAAAATCACTCGAAACTCGTATCTACAGGTACAGAAGATCACTCATAACTCGTGGTATCTACAGGTACAGAAGATCACTTGTAACTCGTATCTACAGGTACAGAAGATCAGTCATAACTCGTGGTATCTACAGGTACAGATAATAAATCGTAACTCGTGGTATCTACAGGTACAGAAGATAAATCGAAACTCGTGGTACCTACAGGTACAGAAGATCACTCGTAACTCGTATCTACAGGTACAGAAGATCAATCCTAGCATTTAGAATTCTGGGTAATTTTTCTTGTAGAAGATGTTTCCTTCTGGCTGCACCCTCAAGTGCACTGTGGAGTTGAACAGCAGGCCGTGTTCCTTCAGTTTCTGTTTTATCTGTAGAGCAGAATTGTACACGGTGAATGTTAGCATCACGGTCTGTTTAGCACATGGAGCTTTAATTAAAGCAAACATTAATATAACCTTT
Source organism: Pangasius sanitwongsei (assembly GCA_037576675.1). Taxonomy (NCBI): domain Eukaryota; kingdom Metazoa; phylum Chordata; class Actinopteri; order Siluriformes; family Pangasiidae; genus Pangasius; species Pangasius sanitwongsei. The sequence continues at coordinate 16,974,049 of CM075028.1, forward strand.
TATAGAATTTGCGTATGTTTGGTGTTGTGTGTGAGCGGCTTCATCGGGATACGACCAAATATTTAAAAATGTCTCGTGTGTGATTCATGCAACAGATCTTAATAGAACTGTTTTACTTATTTTTATTTACATTTTTATTTAAATTGTTGCACAGAATTTTTTTTTTTTTTTTTTTTTTGGAAAGACACCACGTGACTCACCAGATCTAAAGTAGTGAACTGCAAAGCCGGATCAGACACTGTGTCATCAGCCAGCACCTGCAGTTTCATCACCTGCTTTTTTCTTACTGGAATAACTGGGGAAAACACACACACACACACACACACACACAGTCATTACAGTCATTACACTCATTTAGTGAAATAAATTTAAAGTGTAATTACATTATAAAAGTAAGTTTACGTTACGACAACATGATTGTGTTACTTCATCTACAGTCTAATCCTGTGTTTGCTGTGTGCTTTTCAATTTACCAGAATTATTATTATTATTATTATTCACTCTGAAGTTTGTTGATTGGACGAGAGATAAAGTCACCATTACTGTGATTATATCTTACAGCATCTCATTAGCTTGGTGTACGACAGACCCTGAAGTGGAGAGTAAAATGTGTGCTTACTTTGTTACGCCTGTTTTTTAAACCTGACTTTCTACTCACAGCATTTTCAAACGTCACATTTCATTTTTATGTGATGTGGATGTTAAACATTTGAGCCTTTGAAAAGAAGTTAATGAGGGAGTACTTAATAACTAAACAATAAATACATGTATACAGTTGTGTAGGTGAATTTTAGCATTTTTACTTAATTAGAAGTAAAAAGCAGTTTAATAACTCACCGGTGTGGCAGAAGAAATAGTAAGTGTTAGTGCATGTTTCATCGCTAAACGGACCGTTATTAAACCTGACGCAGTTCTCGGGTCGATAATAGTTATTGGGCTGTGCAGGGAGCCATGTTATGTTTGACACTTTAGTCCCATCTGACCACTTCCATGTGTCCCTGTATAGTCCAAACCAAGAGCAGCCCTGCTGCGACGCCACATTGGCTAACTCGCTGTTATCGGCTGCGCTGATCGCAGAGGCCAGATCCGTGTGAGAATGTCGACAGTAAGCCTGAGCATCCGGCCAGCTCAACCGGAGATCAGACACGCCGACGAACCTCTTCGCACCACTGTAGTTCCCTGTGAGACATGATTAAAGAATCTGATTAGTTCTTTTAGCAGCACAGGTTGGTAAGTCAACGTTTCTGAAACCAGAAAGCTAATCAAATGAAACACACTGACTCACCATCGTAGCATATGAAGGGGTTCAGGTCAGTGCAGGGAAAATCCCGCCAGTATCCGCCTGTCTCTACTGTCGCACACGGTTCATTGGCGTTATTATTATCGGGCTGCCAAGAGTACCACTTGCTGAAACCCGTACTTATCAATGAGACGTTGTTGAAGGACCAGCGCCAGCTACTGACGTCATTGTACATTCCGACCCAGGCTTGTGATGTCATACCTGCCTTTGCCAGTGCCATTACTTTTACCCAGTCATCGCTGCTTACGATAGTAGCCAAGTCGTCGTAAAACGTCCTGCAGTAATTCTGTGCCACTGGCCATGTCTGTGATGATTTGATCAAAGTGTAGTTGTGAAGGACAGCTTGCAGGTTGGCGACTGGGACGAGACCTGTTGGCAATATCTTATTTTACAATACACACAAAGGATCTGCACTCTGCCCTGGCTATGTCTACCTCACAGGTGCGTACCATCATGGGCAAGGCAAGAGGACATAGAAAGGCAATAAAAGGCTGGTGATAAAACATTTCCCAGTAGAGAACCAGATCTGACATGGAGATCAGCCAATCAGGAATGACATCGTATCTTTATAATAATATAAAAGAGAGACTGTTGGGGACAATGCTGGCACTTTTGCACCCTGCACATCAGTCCCAACACACACACCTTTGTATATTTCAGCTCTGTGCCAGCTTCATACTTTGTCACTTTTTTTGCTCCATGCTCAGCTTTGAACTTTGTGTAATTTAGCATTATGCTAGTTTTACTGTATAACTCTTGTGTATAATCTCTACACCTGCCTCTACTGTACATATGAAAACATTTTTATCATATTCTTTGTAAATGCAGTTAGATCATAGATGTACCCTTTATAGGTGCCATTTCTTTTGGGAAATCAAGCCTTTTTCTCCTGTTTTGCTTATTATTTGCTCTCTGGACTCTGGGATATTTGCATCCTGGCCACGGATGGCTGTGGCACCATCAGGATTCAAACTCGTGATCTCCCAACAACGCGGCTTTGCTGTTGCGCCACTCAGGAGCATCCTACAGTTTTTTTATACAGTATATTTGCAAAGAAATGACAAATCTGGTGTCTGATCTTTCTGATTTATGTCACGACCCTCGCTTCCCACTGACACCTGACATTAAAGTGTTTTATAGAGATGAACAAAACAGTTCATTGGAACACAATGACTCAAGGGCCCATGAGTATCCATTTGCAGCAGACAGGATAGCGGGTGTAGCATAGGGAAGATATTTAAAACAGAAACCCACATGTAGCTGAAGTGACTTTCTAGCAAGCGGACTAAATAGCTGCATTTATGCTAGATACACTAATAAAGTGCTAATGACATAATAAGCTTCCGTCAACTGTTATGTCCAGGCTGGAGAGTAGATAAAGGAAGTAGAAAAGAAAGGAACGGGACGGTCATTACTTTTTCTAATCAAATTCAGAGACTTTGAGAAAGAGAAATGGTAAGGGCACGTCCAACGCATCCAACATACAACGCATAAACGCTTTGTTTGATATTTTGGTTTAAAGTATCACTTTAAATGGATTTTAAGATTATGTCGATTTTGATAAAGTGTTCCTTAACCGAGCTGTTGCACATCAGAAAGAAAGAGATGAGAGAAATGAGAAAGATAGGAAAGGGACAGAAATATCAGTGGAATTCAGGGCTGTGTTTCAAATACAATCATTTTTTCTTCATTTAGTAGATCACAGACGTGACGTGGAAAAGATTTAAGTGCATTCTTCGCTCAGTGAATAAGGCGATGATGATTCCCCCCTTTGTCTGATCCTGTTTGGGGTTGCAACAGCAGATCACTGTTTTACACCACAACCCTGACGCAACCCTCCCCATTCTCCGGGCTTGGGACCAGCACTGAGAGCGCACTGGCTCGTGCATCAGCTCCAGTCCCTGGGGTTGGGTCCCTGACCAGGAATCGAACCCAGACCGTGACCATACTGAATAGTTGATCAGCTAAAAAGTGATTAAATACACACTTACCAGTTAGACAGAGCAGAGGAAAAAGATTCAGCTTCATGATGGACCTAAAACATTGGAGTAAGAACATTTGCTGTTATTGCAAAAAATATCTATATTATCATGCTAAACTGGTGATGGAAAAAAAGGCTAGAATATTACTTCAAGTAAAAAAATGAATATATTATAACTATCGCATGCTGATATACAGTTTATGCAACACAAACATGTACCTGTACTGTGGAAATGTGAAGGCTCTGTCAGCATCTGCCTTTCTGAAAACCCCAGCTGAGCCCTTATAATCACAAACCTCTCTCACGCAAATCAGCATTCGTCACAAATGCCAAAAAGGACAAAAAGGACAAAAGAATTTACAACAACCCTTGTAAAAAAAGGCCGAGATACAAGTCTCATTGAATAAACAAAAAGCAAGGGCATGGAAATGCCGAGCGATCATCCTCACTCGGCCTGAGGACGTACAGTTTATTCACCTGTGTGTTAAAAAAGTGTTAAATGAACAATGCTAACATTCATGTCAGTGTTAATTACTGAAGAATGATACACACACACATATATATATATATATATATATATATATATATATATATATATATTATTTTAAATAAAATTTAACTTTCACAATTCTATATTGACTTAGAATTGGCTCTGTTCATTACACGTCCAGCCTAAACACACTCCTACTGTTAGTTACGGTGAATTAGGGATGCATCGTTGTTTTGTTTTTTGTTTTGTTTTGTTTTGTTTTGTTTTGTTTTGTTTTGTTTTTCAGACCGAGTGTGAGTAGGAGTACGTGTTTTTTAGTACTGAAATAAGTAACCTACTGAGTATTAATCAATCATGGAACATTTTATTTATCTCTTTTTATGTTTCCCTCAGTTTAAATAGTGGCCATGAAAAGACGTGCGTGTTCATGCACTTAAACTACTAGACTCATTCCTTTAACATTAGTGAGCTGAGTTCGTTAGCTAAATGTGTTAGTTAGCTTGGATGGAGTAGGGCTGCAGTGGAGAAGTGTGGGTTTTGTCTCACTTCAGAAAGCATGTCATGTCGTCTGTTCATCAGTGCAGCAATGTACACTAGGCTTACGTCACGAAGCATCACCTGCTACTGGATGCTGGTATCAGAGCACTGTATACGATTGTGAATAAACGAACATCGTATCGATGCATCCCTAGTTTTAATGGTTATCCCTGGGACACCTTTTCGTAATCCGTATCCTGGCACAGAAATGAACAGCTTCCAGTGAACAACTAGGCCATTCTACACTGATCAGCCATAACATTAAAACCTCCTGCCTATTACTGTGTAGGTCCCCCTTGTGCTGCCAAAACGGCTCTGACCCGTCGAGGCATGGATTCATTTTGTGCTACAGGAGCTCTTCTGTGGGATCGGACCAGACGGGCCTTCGCTCTCCACACGCATCAGTGAGCCTTGTGCGTCCATCACCCTGTCTCTAGTTCACCAGTTGTTCTTCCTTGGACCACTTTTGGCAGGTACTAACCACTGCACACCGGGAACACCCCACAACACCTGCTGCTTTAAAAATGCTCTGACCCAGTCGTCTAGACATCACAATGACTTTTTAAAGTCAAAGTCGCTCAGCTCCTTACACTTGCCCATTTTTCCTGCTTCCAACACATCAACTTTGAGAACTGACTGTTCACTTGCTGCCTAATAATCCCTCACCTTCACAGGTGCCACTGTAACGAGATAATCAGCGTTATTCACTTCACCTGTCAGTGGTTTCAATGTTATGGCTGACTGATGTAAACTAACCACAATTCAGTTCAGTTTGTTTGTTTTGTGCCTGGCTTTAACCTTGAACACATTATGTAAATCTATTCCACTAAGCTAAGCTACTTTGCTTTGTAATGCCCGCAGGATAAACTTCTTAATTCAAAACAGTACACTTAGCTGTGTACACACCGGCCATTATTCATCACAGTGACATAGAAATGCTTGCCGAGAATGACGTAGGAAAAAAATATGTTACAGGATTAAAAATGATCGATGGTTTCAGCACATGATGAAAGAACTGCAGCTTCATGGATGTAACTCAGCCCCCCTGTTCCTTATTTAATGCATATGATGTGTTCCAGTTTAACTTAATATACATCTAATTTACATGAAACACACTAGTTTATGCAGGTGTTACATCAGCGAGCCGGGGATCAAGATCTGGAAAAATGTATTTCAGTGAAGCTGAGTTTGAGCTGTGCTTGTCCGAGGCTGCTGCAGATAAAAAGACAGTTTTAGAAGTATGCTAGCTATTTATTTATTTATTTATAAAGCTTGTACTCCTGTGATCTCTATTTATAGCTAGGCTTTTATTCATTTTAGAACTGGTATAGATCAGATTTAATTAAAGCTTCACTTATGAAACTGTTTGAGCCATGTTTTCTTCACAAATGAATACACAAATTATTATTTCTTCTAAACAAAATGCTGAAAGAAATGAATCAAGCACCTAAAAACACTACCAAACTGATGTTACCCGTAATGAAAATGATAAGTTGGTGCCACAGATTGAAAGAGAGAAAATGTTACACAGGGCGTTGGTCTGACCTCTTGTTTAATTTTCAGACTCTCCTCATAAGTATGAGCATCAAAATCTTCTCTAAAATCAGGACAACATTAGCAATTTCAGCCATTTCATGCCACAAAGAAGTTCAGCTGCTAGCTGAAGAAGGAAGGGACAGCTAGCTAGAATTATCTCAAAGCACTTATCACACCTCGCGTGGCACCACGCTCCCTCCGGTCCTCTGGCGCTGCTCGACTGGTCCCACCATCCCTCAGGCACCGAGGTGGTGGAATGAACTTCCCCTAGATGTCCAAACAGCTGAGTCACTGGCCGTCTTCAAACGACATCTAAAGACTTAACTCTTCATAAAGTACTTAAGTTAGCACTTACAAAAAAAACAATGTATTGTCTGATTGCTTGTCTATTTAGACTGATGGTATTCCTAGTTTATGACCTAGTGAGCCAATATCAGAATGTATTTTTGATAGACTTCAAAGCACCTTTATAAGTTGCTCTGGATAAGGGCGTCTGCCAAATGCCATAAATGTAAATCTGGTGTTTCATCCCTTTGGGAGATCTACCAATCAAGAAGAACCTGTGCATCCAGATGAAGGACAAGCCAAGAGCACACAGTCCAATAAGCATTTTTTTTCTGTGCAAAAACCACCCACCCCCTTTAAAAAGTCCGCTTGAAGTACTTCATAATGGTGTGAGTACAACGGGCCGGCAGTCATTCAAGCAGGACACAGATGATTTCTTCGGCACAACGATGATGGTGGTCATCGTGAAGCGCACAGGGATGACTGCTTGGCTATGGGAGATGTTGAAGATGTCTGTAAGGATATCTGCAAGCTGATCAGCACATTCCCTGAAGCCAGGCATGTGGTCAGGACCAGCAGCTTTCTGTGGGTCATCTCCAGACAGAGTTTTCCTGACGTCTACTGCAGGCAGAAGAAGTATTTGGTCCGTGGGAGTTGGAGTGGTCTTCCCTGCTGGCATGTTGTTCTGTGCTTTGAACCATGCATAGAATTCATTCAGTGCATCTGGGAGTGAGGCACTACTATCACAGACAAGTGCTGTATCTTTGTAGTCTGTGATGGCCTGAATGTCTTGGTACATACGCTGTGTGTCCTTGGTGTTTAGGAAGTGACCGTGAATTCTTTCTGCATAGTTGCACTTCACCTCTAACCCAGGACAGATTTACATTTACATTTACATTTATGGCATTTGGGAGATGCCCTTACCAGAGTGCAGTAGTCCAGTCTCGAAAGGACAGGTGACTGAACAAGCACCTGAGGGGCCTGTGTGGGTAGAAATGGATGAATCCTTCTGATGTTGTAAAGGAGAAATCGGCATGAGTGTGTCAGATTAGCAATGTGAGAGGAAAAGGACAGTTGATTGTCCATGGTTAGCCCAAGGTTGCATGCAGTGACCAAAGGTGAGATCAGGGAGTTGTCCAGGGAGATCACAAGGTCCTGAAGTAGGGATGAATTACCTGGGATGAACAGCAGTTCAGTTTTGCTGGGATTATGTTTCAGCTGATGATCTGCATCCATGATGATATCCGAGCAGAAACATGAGTGTTTGAGGGAGGGAAGGAGAAGATGATTTGAGTGTCATCTGCATAGCAGTGGTATGAAAACCCATGTGAGGATATGACCTCACCAATAGACCGAGTATAGATTGGCCCTTGCTGTGTGGAGGGCTGCCTTGCCATCAGATCTGAAGGCAATGTCTTGAGTTTTCAGCAGTGAGCACACTTCAGCAGTCATCCACGTTTCTAGTTTGCATGTGTGGTGATGGTCTTGAAGGAACATCGTCTATGCACTTGCTGATGTAGCCAGTCACTGATGCTGTGTATTCCTCCAAAGCTGTGGTGTTGTGGTACATAGCAGCCCTTCTGATCATATTCCATTCTGTGTGCTCAAAACAGTCCTGAAGTGCTGAGATCTGAGGTGCTGAGGCTCCCTTAGATCAGGTTCTCACCTCTTTCAGACCCGTTTTGGCACATTTCAGAAGTCATCTGTATGCTGGGATTACATTACTCTGGCATAACAGAGATGTGGTCCGTGCAGCTGAGGTGAGGGCAGGGTGCAGCCTTGTGAGCACTTTGAATGTTGGTGTAAACAAGGTCCAAAGTGTTTGTTCCCCTGGTCATGAAATCAACATGCTGGTGGAATTTGGTAGCACTGATTTCAGGTTTGCGTGGTTAAAGTTCCAGGACACAATGAGAAATCCATCTGGGTGCTCTGACTGTAGGTTACTGATAGCCCTGTAGAGTTCATTTAGGGCTTCCTTTGCATTAGCGCCAGCTGAATGTACACCGTGACAATGAGCACAGTGGTAACCTCTCTGGGGAGGTAGTATGGTTGGCACTTTAAAGTCACCAAGTCACCACCAGCGACGAACAGTAGCTTGAGACCACAACAACATTCCTGCATCATTCTTTGTTTGTCGAAACACACAGACCACCACCGCGAGTCTGTTGGCGCAATGTGCAGTTAGCCCAGCTAGCTGAATGGCTGCGTCTGGAATGTTGTCATTGAGCGTAAGAACGAAGACACAGCAGTCCCTGAGTTCACGCTTAATATTTAACTGTAGTCTGAGGAAGTCCAGTTTATTGTAGAGGGAGCGAACATTGGAGAGGATGTTAGATGGATGGTAGAGCCTTTAGCCTATCACAGATGCCGGCTTGCTTACCGTGCTTCCGCTTCCTCGCGCACCATTTCCGGTGCCTTCTATCCTTGTCGGCAGCATCAGGTAATACCATGGACTCAGGACCTGGTCCACGTAGCAGCCCGAAGTCGCCTGGTTAGTCTATTGGTTATTTCTCCTGAGCTTTGTTTTCCAATGTTCAGCAAAAGTTGATGATAGACATGTTCACGAGTGTTTCTGATGCACATCCCTGGTAAACGTTTTCCAATCGGTATGGACTACACGTAATGTACACCATATTTCTGGACCCGAAGTGGCCGCTGCGTGCTACAGCACTAGCATCTTGGTCAGGAAATATATAAATCACGCCACCTTAAAAACATATATGTGAGCAATGTGTGATATATCCGAATAGTACAGTAACATCCATATTTGAGAAAGGCAGGAAGAGAAAGGAGACAAACCAAAAGGTATAGTACTGTTAGCGGTTATGCATTAAAACTTATGCCTAGTGTCTCCTGAAACTAGAACTTTCTCAGTGTCTCAGAACTTTCATATACATTCAAAGCTTAGGAATAACATCCATTATACATCCATGTTCAAACACAAATGTTGTTCAAACTGGATACATATACATAGTCTCCCATGTGCTCAGGCAAGCAATCTCTTCAGTGAACCAATACTTCATTTGCATTACGCAGTTGCAAATAAGACAGACAGAGACACAGACAGGCTGCAAAGTGACCCACAGATGCAGAGGGAGGCAGCAGATGAACAGGGAAGAAAAAAGAACATGCTAGGTCTTTCTGTTGATTCATCGCTGAAAGTTTATTGACACATCTTCAGAAAAGGTGTTTGGAAAGACTTAAACGAGATATTTTTTTTTTTTTAGGGACTTGACAAGAATACTGATAGGGAGTCAGGGTCAGACATTACGAATGCTAACAATCCTGGTGGTTTAGAGAATAACTGGAACACCGACTGCACCCCAGACCTCCTCGACATCCCAACATCAGCGCCTGACCTCACTAATGCTCTTGTAGCTGAATGAACACAAATCCCCACAGCCACGCTCCAACATCTAGTGGAAAGCTTCCCAGAAGAGTGGGGCTCATTATAACAGCAAACACAGGGGAATAAATCTGGAATGAGACGTTCAACAAACACATATGGGTGTGATGGTCAGGGGTGCACATACTTTTGGATATACAGTGTATCAGATTATAAGCGTATATAAATGTGTGTATTGACGTCTTACCAGGCTGAGGTGTGTCTGATGCGCCATCTGGGTTCTCTGTAGGAACTTTTGTTGCTTCTGTTTATCATGAGTCCATAATGTTTAGCCGTGTTCATATATTAATGAAAACACTAATAATTCGCAGTATTAGGAGGAAACTGGAGAACCCCGAGAAAACAAACACAGGAAGAACATGTGAAACTCCACACTGTCAGGAATCTGAGCTCAGGATTGAACCCAGGATACTGGAGCTGAGAGGCGACAACACGACCCACTGTGCTGCCCAGTTCCACAGCTCATTTATCTTTATTTTTATAAAAGTATTATAGAAAGATTTCCCCCATTCTGATGTTTGATGAACTGAAGCTCCTGACCCGTATATCTGCACGATTTGCTGCACTGTGCTGCTGACACATGATTAGATACCTGCATGAATGTGAAGGTGTATGATTGTTCCTAATAATGAGGACGGAGAGTGTATCTAAATTTAAATAATGATAATATTACATCATTGTTAAACTGAGCATTTAAATGAGGGAAATCATGTAAAGTGTGTTCTTGGTCACTAGGGGGCAGTAGTGCATCTGTAACTAACACATGACATCATGTAGAGCTTTAGCATGACTGTAATAACCTCACTTTCCCAGGGTTTAGTTCCCACTGATAAAAATGATCATAAAAAAGGAGGTCTGTATCATAAAAAAAAACCAGCAACAAGAAACATTCACACACAACTATATATATATATTTGTTGCCCAACGAAGAACGAATGTTTCTTTCTTTCTGTCTTTGCTGTTGTGTTTCATTACTGCCAGCAATCAGAGTTAGACTCAAATCCTCCAGATAAAAAAATAAAAAATGCATTCCAAGGATATTCATTTTTCTTTCCATTTAATATTTATTTACATGTTAAGTTCGTCATTATTTGTGTGTCGTGACTGTGTGTGTTTATATCACATCTGTGGCTTTATTTTGAATACTCAGCTTTTAAAAGTCACACACATGCATTTAATTTAATTCGTCATTAAAATAAATATGACTTTGTTACATGACGAACAATAAATGGTGACTTTGCGACAATAAATTGTAATAAAAACACGTTTAAATCAAATGGCAGCACAGAATTGTCCACTGGGTGGAGTAGGCGGAGCTGGATGTCAGCATGGCGCGGTTACTTTCAGGAGTTTCACAAACTCATGAGGGGTTTATTGAGCTTTCAGGTGTCAGTCGAGCCTCAAGCAGAGGGGTTTTCTCCTGTGTCTTTATTCCTGTCCACCTACACACACACACACACACACACACACACACACACACACACACACACACACACGAGGTATTGTTGACATCTTCCTGCCAAGTTCATTTGTTAATCTAATTCACTTAAACCAAATGTGTTCAGAAGTTTCTAATAAAGATATTCGCATCATGAAGCTGATGTTCCTGATCTCATACTATTATACACTGTTAATTACATTATACAGGAACTCATCATCATCTTCATCATCATCATCGTCGTCGTAGTCGTGTGTCAGTATGGGGCATTAAAACAGGATCTTCCTACTGGAATAAATTCATACTGTTGAAGACCTTTTTTGTGATTTTCTGTTAAATATAATTTCCCATCATTATTGTTCATAAATCACACAAACTCCTGAACAGCAAAAACAGTGAAATCTGTAAATATTATATCTGTAATATTGCACTATAACATTGCATAAAGAGCCACTGCATGGCTGTTTGACTGAAAGTGGAATTCATGCACTGTACTGTATCTATAAATGTACGTAATGTATATACAGCACTGTGTAAAAGTCTTAGCACCCTTTATTTTAGTACTAATTTTATAGATTTTCTGACTTCTACATTATTGATTCAGTACAAAAACATTTTAGATTCCAAACATTAGTTTTCCAGCACAGAATGA
>CM075028.1:16986291-16997944 GCA_037576675.1 Pangasius sanitwongsei
CCTTCATTCTGTTTTTATCTGAAAAGTGTCTCTTATGGAATCTGCTGCTTTCTTTACTGACATACAAACATTTTTCCGTAACGTTTCCTTCTGTGCTGGAAAACTAATGTCTGGAATCTAAAATGTTTTTGTACTGAATCAATAATGTAGAAGTCAGAAAATAAACATCTAGAACAACTCTAGACTCTAATTTCAGCGACATGCAGCTTTGTGACATTCGAACGCTTTAAATCAGAATTGAAAAGAAATTCCTTTTACTTTACTCACAGCTTTTATCTTCCACAGTTATTTGCAGGAAGCTGCCCCTCAGCTTATTTTTTATACATGAGGACCAGGTGGAGTCGCAAAGCAGGAGCACACGGAGCGTTTGAGTAATGCACATTCCATTTTCCTACATTCAAATCCAGACCCACGAGCATCTTTTCTTGCAAATGATGCACAGATACGTACATAAATAGTCATTACTCAAACACACACACGCTGAATGCTTTTAAAGCTTTTAATGTTGTACAGCTCGACCCCACAGAGCAAAACATGAAAAGCACAAACACACACAACGTTTGAGTAACGCAGATTCTCTCCCAAGCAAATGTCTAATGAAGAGATTTTTAAAATGGTGTTATTTAATGAAGAAAACCTTATAATCACTGAAGATGTTTATTAACATGTATGGAAGGAGTCTCCAGTGTCAAACATCAATCTTAACGAGATCTGCGTTACTCAAATCCAAACAATAAATAGCATCTTTAGTTTCACTTTGGTTTTCACTCATAGCACTGAGTCAGAGTTGCTCTTTTATGCTGAAGTTTTTTTTTTCCTCATAATAGAAAGATTTAAAAATATAAAACTGTGTTATTCTGGTTAATGTTTGTTTTTACAAAGAGTCGTATTTACATCAGCATAAAAGTGCTAACTTCTACACACACAGTTCCAACACTGTTTCCAAACTGCCCTCGTCAACAAACTGTTCACCAAAACCACTCCATTTCCTCGCAGATTTACACACTCTGTGCAGTCGCCTCATCTAGCTAACGAGCTGGCTTGCTAACTAGCTATAATTTAAAATACAAGTTGGTTAATCAAGCTAGCTAGCTAGCCGGTATCTATCTAATCTAATGACTAGGATTTGAAAACTCACAACCTCATGGCTTCATCAGAAATTTAACTTAATACAGACTTGCTAACTAGCAGAAAAAAGTTTACTGTTTGCTGTTTTTTTTTTAACTAGCATCATAATTAGCTATCCAGCGAGTTAATTCATTACCTAAGTAATACAACAGCCCCATTAGACACTGTGTAAGCATCACAGTTTATAAATATAAATGAAATAAGTCTGTTAAGTAGTAATTGTAATAATTGTAACCAGTCACCAGTTTGTAGTAACTGGTGTTAAACTAGCAGGTTTGCAAACTTAGCTAGTTGTGTTAAGTAACGCTGTTCCATCAGGAGGAACGAAACCGAAATGCTGTATTTTAGGAACGTTCTTGTTTATAATTATAGAAATATGTCAGCCATTTTGAAAAGGAAACCATATCAGATTGGAGCAAAGCCTTCTGGGTAAAGTTCTGGATAACGTTTACATTAATGTCGATCTTATCAAACCAGACTGCACTCGAGTTTAGAAGTGTTTTCTAAGCGAGAGGAAGTGGACGAGGGCACATTAAAACCAGCGGCGGGACTGAGGCACGGCGAAGCTTCCGGAGACAGACATGATCAAACGATCTCCGATCTCCGTACGCTCCGCCGCTAACAAGCAGGAAGCAAAGAGACAGCGAGAAGCGGCTTGTTCCAGTGAATTTATTTCTGATTTAAAAATATCTCTGGAGCAGAAAATCCATCAGAATACAAAAATAATGCAATAAAACCTAGACAAAAAACAAACAAAAAACAAACAGCAAAGAAGTAAAATCATGAAGCATTAGTACTGTAGCTGTGTACATGAGAAAATGGCTGCTCTCGAGGACACACTCAGGACGGGGATTGCTAACACACACACACACACACACACACACAAATAACTAAACATCTGTTCTTAATCACACAGACAGGAAGCAAAAAGCTGATGCAGGAAGTACAACAGCAATATGGTACAGTGTCTATAGTGACCTTTGACCTGTAGTGGCGCTGGGGTGTAAATGTGTGTGTCTGTGTATGTAGTTCATATATAAGGAACCTGTTTACAAGCCAACCATCCCAAAGGCAACAATCGCGCTTCCTCACAGGACAGGAAATGATGTAAAATATCAAACGAAAGCTGTTGGCGCCTGAGCTAAGTGTGTGTGTCACAAACAACCAGCGGCCAGTCAGTGAAACACAAGACTTGCGTGTGACACTGAAAATGTTTCCATCCACACACTGAAGGAGGGATGTGTAAATATTTAAGTGATTAGTGTACACACACGTCTGACCTCGGTGCGACAAACGTAGTACACACACACACACACACACACACACACACACACAGCGAACCTCTAACATCCCCACTACATTCACATCATAGCCATGTGCTGATAATCGGTTCTACAACATACTGTGATATTCGTTAGCGTTTCTGATATGAAGGTTCGAGGAAATTCCATAAACCTGAACACGAAAGTTTAAACAAAGTGGCGCTCATATGTAATATTGCAATAATATTGCGAGTGAATGGCAAAAAAAAAAGACAGAAAATCTAAAACGTTTTAAAAAAATATGATATTGTCACAGTACTCTACAATAGCGTGTAAAAAAAATTAAAAATAACCAAAAGTTATAACCAAAAACACACGTCAGCTTGAGACGACTTTGCATTTATTAATAATAACGAGCTGCAGGAATGTTCAGGAATGTTCAGGAATGTTGTGTTAACTTTCAGCCGAAAAGAAAAACGTATAATATATATATATATATGAGTGAAAAAGTTTAACAATAGGAGATTTGTGTGTTTTTATTTTTATTCATTTATGAGGACCTGAACAAATACCAACATTATGGGGACTCGAGTCATCATGAATGAAATATTGACCCTTAATCAGAGTTTATGATCTCATCTCGATATTGTAGTGTGAAATCTTGTTCATCGCAACATTATTATGGGATTGCTCAGGCAATGTCGCGAGACTCAAAGATATTTTTACGATATATGTTGTGTATCTTGACCATTCAAAAGTTTACATTAGTTTAAATTAGCGAGAAGATCGTGAGTTCGAATCTCAGCGAAGCCACAGCCATCCATGACCGGAAGTCCAACAGAGCGACACTGACTGTGCTCCCTGTGTGGGAGGGGCATAATCTCTCTCCTGTCAATCACAACTACACTAGCCAATTATGGGTGTCTCTGAGCTCATGTATGTGGAAGAGGGCGGATAGCGCTTTCCTCCGAGTGTGTTACTCTGCAGCACGAGCAGCAGTTCGAAGCGATACGGCTCGCTTCGCGTGTCTCGGAGGAAGCACACGATAGGTATCGGTCATATGACAGGGAGGAAATCGGGGAAAAAATCCAAAAAAAGGAAAAGGAAAAGGGGGGAATTAAATTTAAATATATAAATAAACGTTCATGTCATTGCCTGTTACTGTAATAATGGAGTTAAAAGCACTCACACCTGACGATACGCACAATATTCATGAACCAGTTAATATATTCTGGTACTGACTCGTGTTTTCACATCGACTAAACTGTAAAGACAATTATCTGCACATGGCTAGAATCGTCTCTGATAACGGGCGGACGTTCCAAACACGCCAAACCTGGACTTCTTATCACACTTACTGAGGAATAAATTTAAAGCTAACGTTCCTTTTTAATAATAAAATTCGGGGTTTATGTATAATGTATAATGAGCAGCAAATGAATGTGTGCACATGTTTAAAGGACTACAGCAAAAAAGAGGAAACATTACAGTGGAAAACAAAATGCATGCATCAGATGATCAAAAGTTCAATCAAGTCTGATTTTCACCCCCACACGAGGATGAAACACAGGTTAATTTACACGCTACACACGAGTCCTCCAACTCTGGTGGCCTTCTCTGGATAGCAAAATGGCAAAATAAAGAAAAGAAAAAGGAAAAGGAGAATATTACACAATTGTTCGTGAGTAATTAAAGAACAGCAGAATGAATGAAAAGGCCTTGCGTAGTGTTATAAATATGGAATTGTTTTATATTGTTATATTATTAGGGGGAAAAAAATCCCAACACACACACACACACACACATTAGCATTTAATTGTTCGGTCTCATTTAAAAAAAAAAAAAAAAAAAATCAAAAAACTAAATAAAAAAAAAACTAGCAATGCCCCTTAATATAGATAAACAATAACGAGCAGCACAGGGATATAATGAATTTTAGACACAATTTGGGGTTTGAGATTTAAACAAATAACTAAATGAAGCTCTCAGAGAAAATCTAATCTCTAATCTAATCCCAGTGTTAAGAAGCGTTTCCTCTGCGCTCAGCCCAGGTTTCCGGTGCTAGCATTCTTAAGGAACTATGATAACATCTATAGATTATTAGCTTGCTAGCTAGGTGGCGTCATTAACACCATGCATCCATCTGTATGTGTAGCAGGCCTGGTGTTAGCATCGTCCAGCCTGTTGGTGCTGATGTTTATGTATTTAAGCCAGGTTTAGCACCGATTAGCGTGAACTTGATGTGGAGGCACTGCACCAAAACCTGCTCTGTTAAATGCGATCCGTTTCGTTTTAAGCTTCTAAAGACCACAGGTGATTAATAACCTAGCTAGAATATTCGGTCTAGTTTTCCGTTTGTCTGAAGCGTTGATGTTTTCCACAACCAGTGAACATATTTCAGAACAATTTTGTGACTTGACCATTTGGCGCTTTCAGCTTATTGGAATAAAACTTTATCGAAAGTCCTGTGGGTTGTTTGTGAAAGGAGGATTTTGAGGTCAATGTGGTGCTACAGCGCTGAAAAAACAATAAACAACCAAAATAGCTAGCACAGCTACATCCCTTCCTGTTTTATCACCATACTTTTTACTAGCAATTTAGCTTTTTGGGGTCACTGTAAATCACGACAGGACCACAGCTAAAAAATGAAAACTGTTGAACTCACTTATCTTGAACTTGCTAGGTTTAGAGCAGTTAGCGGTACGACAGACGGGTTCCTAGCGACTTTTAAGGCGCCTTGCGCTCGATGTTGTATCAGTACTAGTGTCTCGTTGCATGTCTGAAGTGGAGGTTTGTTTTCTTTAAAAGGCAATTTTGTGCCTTCAGGGTTTTTTAAGGCTAATATTAAATTTAAAAATATAAGAAAACAGCTACAGAAGGAACCGTTCTCTTGTCCAGTACACTGAAGTTCGGAATGGTGAGTACAGCTTACGTGTTAAAATGGCTGAACCCTGGCTGCGTTTATGGCGTTCTCGTTGCATTGTTATAGAAAAGGCGGTAGTGGTGTGTTTATCATAAAGCGCACTACGATGGGATTAGCGCTTAGAGCCCTTCAGCATCTTTGACTTGGACCTGCTCTCGGCGTGGTGCGTGATTTCGGATCCGTTGGAGTCAGTCAGTACCTCTTGGTTGAGCGTGTTGAAGTGGACATCGGCGTGCTGGCCTGTCCGTCCACGCCGGAGACACAGGCAGCACAGGATGCGCTTAAACGTGCGCCGCATGTCCTGGTCACGGTACGAGTAGATGATGGGGTTCATCAGAGAATTTAACTCGGCCAGGACCAAGACGAACTTCTCCACTTTGAGCACGCCGCAGTTACACTTCACACCGTCCAGCAGCAGCAGCACCAGACCCGGAGTCCAGCACACCACAAAGCACCCTGACACACAGACAGCAAGCAAAGCGTCAGATTAGCAACATGGATTTACAGCATTAACACAATCCCACATCCCAGTCTGTGCCCTTATTTCCATTACTGAGTAAGTCACAGTGTAACTAATCACCCGGGATACATCTGGTTCCCTTTCCTGCAGGGTATCAATCAGACTTACACATTTTTCTAAATTCAGATCTCAGATCAGATCACTAGTCTCAAACCAGAAAATAAACAGTGCGGTAAAACCATAGACCACACCCTGTTCATTCATATGTGGTTCGGGACGTGGCCTAGCGACAAAGATCCGCATTTCTATGCCGAATTAAAAGCTAAATCACATCTTGAAGCTCATCCATTAGGGTGTGGTCATCAAACCACACCCTCCAGAGAAACTCCACCCACTTTCACAAGCACTGTTTTATACAGAACCACACAACTGTACCATATTAATTTATGCTTTTTATCTCAAGGTTTCTTCCTCATATCGTCTCGGGGAGTTTTTCCTCACCGCCGTCACCTCTCGCCTTTATAAATTCATAAATTTAAAATGTATATTCTGAATTTATATTTTTCTGTAAAGCTGCTTTGAGACAATGTCCGTTGTTAAAAAGCGCTAAACAAATAAAACTGAACTGAATTGATGATTTAGCGACAGACAGTGTGATGGAAACGAGACGGAACCATCGAGAACATCAGCATTTACCCCAGATGTGTGGACATGACTAACTAAAGACTAAGATTACACTCGAATCACACTGAGAATCAAACACAAACACAAACACCAGAGGTTCTGGACATCCTTTTTAAGGAAGCATCTTTTATATTGTTGCATCTCAACTCATGAAAATTCAGTCACTGATGTCGAATCTTTTCATAAACATGGAGACACATGACCGTTTCCAATGTAGCAATGGATTTCAGCCCAATAATCCAGTTATTCGGGACGTGTGCTCTCTAAATTGGGTTCACGGCCGAGTTATACTTCTGCTTTAACATGGATTTGCATTGCGTAACAGTCACATGCTAGCATTCAGTCCTCCAACAAGCTAACCGTGAACCGTACGTAGCTGCTGTGCTGGGTGACAGGTTATCACTGATTGGTTGGCTGGGAGGCGTGTCCGATTGCGTGTCCGGTTTGATGGGACGCTGCGATATTTCTTCTGCAGGTTTAATCAAATTCAGATTAATATTGTTTAAATCAGAGTAATACTGTTTAAAATACATGTAAAGTGTAAACTTTCACTCTAAACTTTCCCTCATCACATCCAGAACGTTCCGCCTTCTGTAGACGAGCTCGTGCTCTGAAGCTGCTTTCTGAAAGTGTGGATCGTTAAAAACATTAAAACCGCTGGCAGCAGAAACGGATGAAAAACGCAGTGTATAAATCTCAGTGTAAACAGATTCAGTGCGTGAGTGTCTCAGACCGGTGTCTTTAATAAACACGTCTCCTCTGGGGTAAAACCCTCACGCTGAACAGCGAGCTCAATGAACACGAGATGAACACGAGAGCTGCTCACGCTGCAGACTACAGACGAGTTAAACACCTCAGAGACGCTTTCAGGGAGAATTCACTCGCTTTATGATTAATAAACACGAGGTTTCTGTTTTCCCAGAACTTTACAAAACAGAGTTATGTCTGTGTTCTCTTCTATTTATTATTCTTACAGAGAAACACAGAACCTGTATTGTTTTTCAGCTCTTCTTCTCTGTTTAATTCAACTACTTCACGCCGTGCGAGCGTCCACTCACGACGTCCTGACCGGCGCGCAGGAGCATGACTCGGCCATTATCGCACCGCGCTGCTGGATTCTGGACTGTGATTGGTCAGAAGGTGTTGATTAATTTCCTATAACAGCAGCTCTGACAGCAGCGCAGATGCACATCACAGGTTTATTTATAATTAATGCGCTCGTTCTAATACATTATGGTTTCTATAGTAACAGCTCATTCACAGGGACTTAAGGTAAACCTCTAACTAAGTTTCCTGACATCTTCAGAAACTTTTTTTTTACTTTAACAGAGAAACGCTTTGCAGTTTCTCAGTAACATGACGAACTGTGGGGTTTTTTGTCTTATTAACTTGAAGAGAGAGAATAAAGAGAGGCTGGCGAGGGAACGACTGTTTATAGCTGCTATAACGTAAGAGACAACAGGAACTAGTTTCACAACATTAAACGTAGCTATTAATGGGTAAAATGTATGACGTCATTCTTTACTTGTAATTGTGGTGTAAGAGGAATAAAACACTTTGGGGAAAATAATCCACTTCAGGGTGGAAACAGTAACTCCGCTTCATCACTCCACCCTGTGGTTAACGATCTTCCTGTTACAGCACATGTTTATAACTTGGAAGGAAGTGTAAGTTCCATGTTGTGCCATTCTCCTTCGGTGGTTGATTGGCATGTTGCAGTGTGACAACATGCACGCAACCGGACATGAATATTGAGTTTATCGTTATCAGATCACTGACAGTAAAGAGGAATTATTAGATTATTGAGCATGGAATAATACTGAATGTGGAAATGTACAAGAATTTCAGGTAGTGTGTGTTCTGTTGGGACATGCACCCATGTGATCAGGAGTGCACCAGTTTCCTCACACACACACACACACACACACACACACACACACACACACACACACATACAGAGAGAGAAAGGAATGCAGAGGAAGTACAAAGAGTGTGTGTGTGTGTGTGTGAGGGCAGGAATGAAATGCAGAAATGGGGAAAGGCTGGATAAGCGAGTCAGGACAAGCCCAACACTGCTCAGCACTCCTGCCCTTATTGTGTGTGTGTGTGTGTGTGTGTGTGTGCATGTTTCTCAGTGTAACTTGACTGTAAACACATTCCAGGTGAACGAGCGGCAGAAAGATATTCCTGAATCCCTTTAATAAAGGAGTGTAAACAGAACACACACTACACCACTCCGTTGCGGCAGGGCATCAGGGGGAGGAGAAGAATAAAAACGGGTGGCGTTTTGTAAGCTGTGGAAAAACCAAGCACCACGATTGATCCACATACCTACAGATGATTGATTTAGTCTCCAACTGGTCAGAGATTTAACCTGGTCTCTGATTGGCCAGAGACTTAGATCAGTCTCGGACTGGTTGGACATTAGAAGATTAGATAGGCCTCAAGTTGGTCCAAGATTTTGGACTGAGATGTAGACCGGTCTCTGATTGGAAAGGAGGTTTAGTTTAATATATCATATGACTTTTATTTATTTATTTTAGAGCTTTTAAGGGGGTCATCAGTTGTTCCTCTGGGGCAGAGGTATTCAAGCTGTGGGAAAGGAATTGTGGAAGGTGAGGATGAGATGGAAAACACTAAATAAATAAATATTAATAAGTAGTAATGAGGAGAAAAAGTAAGACCTGCCAACCTTTGCACATTTTGTGAGGTCTCAAAAAAACTGGAAAGTGGGGCTCATGAGGAAAAGTTTGAATATGTCTGCTCTTGGGGAACCCCTAAAGGTTCTTTGTAGAACCCTACACCAGTGTTTCCCTAACAAAAACGGTTGCAAACAGAACCCTATTTGGTAAACCAGGAACCCTTAATTATCCAAGAATCCTTTCCTACGACTGTAGACTTACGCGGTGTCAAGTGTAAGTGCCTTTGTGTGCACGTATGTTACCCAGAATGACAAAGACGGTCTTCATCAGGTTCTCCACAGTCTCTTTGTGTTTGCTCTGCACTGTATGCTGGCTCATGCGCTGGCTCTTGTGCCGGACATAGAGGAAGATACGGGTATAGACCAGCACCATGACACTGAAGGACAGCAGGTTGAGGACGGCCCAGAACACCAAGTAGCTGCGGCTGTACATGGGCGCCATCTTGGAGCAGTTGTCCGGGTCACACAGGCAGTTCCAGCCCATGCTGGGGATCAGACCCATGAGCACAGCAATTGCCCAGATGCCCACAATCAGCAGGATCACCCGCATGTTGCTCATCTTACTGTGGAGCTGCATGGTGAAGATGGTCTGGTGTCTCTCTAGAGCGATGGCCATCAGGTTAATGACTGATGCAGTCAGACTTGTATCAATCAGACCCTGCAGGAGGAAGTGGACATGGACCAGAATTAGATTTTCATCACAGTGGTCTGTGGCTGGTCATTTTCGAGGTGAGCTACAAGCTACAATGACGGAAAGCATCACGTTTCCTTCACAGGAGTACAAAACGTTTTCCTCCACTTACTGTATTTTCTCTGTCCATTGCTCAGAGTCACTGAGGTCTGCTCAGTTGTGTGTGTGTGTGTGTGTGTGTGTGTGTGTGTGTGTACCTGTCTGAGGAACCACTGGTACACTGTGAGTTTAGCAGTCCAGGGCCCGGTGTGGAACATCAGGTGCAGGTAGGAAATCCCTGCGAACAGGTCAGCTGCTGCCAGGTTCCCCAGCAGGTAGTAGATGGGGTAATGGAAGCGTCGGTTTATAAAGATGGCTGCCATGACCATCATGTTAGTCGCAATGACGAAACAGCCCACGGTCACGCCCAGAGTCACCACGGCATAATCCTTTGGACGCCAAGAGTCCGAGATTACCTTCCCCGTCAGGTTGTAGTAATCCGGAACTGAATAATTGGGGCATGTCTTGGAAGTGGCTACTGCTGCCATGGCGACAGTGACCATGTTGGATTTCACTTTCCCAAGGACGGGCGAGGCAAGGATCGAGGAGGGAAGGTCGTGAGTGATTGGCTGGGTGTGGGGTTTGTGGCGTATTGATTGGCACGCCAATTAGGTGAAAGGGATGATGGGTAATGGAGTGGTGAGAGGCATGGAGCTTCAGGTCACACAGTTCTTCTCTGATAAAACCAAACACAGCAGACACTCTTCCAGCCTGGACAGAAAATTAAAAATATCAAAATTAAAACTGCATTTTTAATAGTAATATCTGGAGAATTAAATAACTGATTATAAAATCATTAAAATGGTATAACTGATTAAAAACCATAAAATAGAATAATAAAAAGGAAAAAAAGAGAAATAATTGAAACAATGAATAATTAGTGAAATAATTCAAAGGATTTTTTTAAATAAAAAGATTCATCATTTACAAAATGCTAAAATTACCAATTTTAACTAATTATAATTATTAATAATTATTATCACAGTAGTAAATCTAACTGAACTAAAATCAGACATTATTAACCAAATTAAAACCAACTACAGCTGTTCATAGTTGAAATAAATCCAGAAAAATAGGACATAACCAAATTGAAAGTAAAAAAGCTAACGCTAACTAAAAGCCATCAGAAGCAGCCTGAGCCAGACGTGAAAGCAGGATGTGGTGTTAATGAGGTCATCTGTCCTTCAGTGAGCGAGACAGAGCCGTGATTACTGCTGCAAGAACCAAATCATGATTTACAGGACAAATGCAGTTTCTACTACACACCAAAACACAACAAACATTCACACATTCTGTTTCACCTTTTACACACACACACACACACACACACACACACACACACACAGAGTTTAAATGCAGCTTGTGCAACACGATGATTAATAAACAACCCAACAAACACAAACCTTTTAATCACGACTGATTCAAAGATATGTTTAATACACAATAAACAGCACACAGATGGTGTGACAGGCAGGGAGAAGGAGAGAGAGAGAGAGAGAGAGAGAGAGAGAGAAAGACGGGGAGAAGAGGAGAGAGAGAGAGAGAAAGACGGGGAGAAGTGAAGTGAAGTGACGTGTGGCCAAATGTGGTGACCCATACTCGGAATTTGTGCTCTGCATTTAACCCATCCAAGTGCACACACACAGTGGTGAACACACACCCGGAGCAGTGGGCAGCCTTTTTTTTTTTTTTAGCTGCGGTGCCCGGGGAGCAGTTGGGGGATCGGTGCCTTGCTCAAGGGTCTCACCTCAGTCGTGGTATTGAG
>CM075028.1:17037927-17060730 GCA_037576675.1 Pangasius sanitwongsei
CTCTCTCTCTCTCACACACACACACACACTCTCTCTCTCTCTCTCTCACACACACACACTCTCTCTCTCTCTCTCTCTCACACACACACACACTCTCACACTCTCTCTCTCTCTCTCTCTCTCTCTCTCTCTCTCTCACACACACACACACACACACGGTTCTGTATATCACTATTAATAAATATCACAATAATAATAATATGAACTAATAAGTTACTAACTTAAACTCTATATTATAGTTTCTTGATTTTATGCTATGTATTAGAAAAAACTCACATTTTAAGAGACACTAAGTTCATTGTTGTATAAAACATAAGTTTAAATTGTTAAAATTGTATTTTAATAAGAGTGAGGGGGAAAAAAAGCTAAACATAAGCTAGTATGTCATTTATTTGCTCCAAAAGCTGCATAATATTTAAATTAAAATTCTATGAACTGTAATTATTCACTGCATTAGTGAACAAAATCATTAACACTTGCATTAATTAGTTATTAATTAGCAGTTCATTTAGATTAAGAAAGAAACTGTTATGTTAGTAAAGATTAATAATGAGCAGAACTCAGGTCTCCAGGTTTAAATATTAAAACACCATTGCGCTCAGTTTATAACTTCAAACAATCAACCACTAAACTGTATTAATAAATAATGTTCGTTTTTTATTGGTGTAGATTAAGAATAAACAAACAGGGTGTTAATTCCTGTGGAATTTTACTGGAATTACTTACAGATTATCAGCTCTAAAGTTCAGTTAAGTGTGTAGTGTAGTGATTGTGTTATAGTGTTTACTGTAATATTTCAGAAACAACACGTACGCTGATGAACTTCTCAGAGGTTCCCGGCCGAGCCACCGTCTGGTCGAGTCCCACCAGTTTGGGGAGCGTCTGGGACATCCAGTTAGTCAGCATGGCCATGGTACTGAGCACCAGACCCATCTTCAGCATCGGCGCAGTCATCGTTACACAACACGACCACAACCCAGGAGCAGCGAAGGAGCAGCACACACAGAGTTAACGTAAAACAGAGAAAAATGTAAAAAGTCACGAACACTGTGGGAAAAAAATCCCCGTTTTAACGAAGACAGAAAGGAAAGAGTCCCAGAAAGTTTCTGCTGTTTAGCGCTGAAAATGAAAAAGTAACTAAACAAGAAAAAGGAAGAAAAATATCCCAGTTTTGCTCAAAAGTACTTTCTAATGGAAAAGAAGTTACTAAAAGTGTTTTAATAACATAAAAAAAATCACATCTCTCTGTTAGTAACAGCAGCAATTCGAATGCTGTAAAATTCTTAAAATCAAACTCAAAATGCTACTTTAACGCTTTGACACTGACGAGTTCTGAGATATTCCTGAAACACTCAGCAGAATCGGCGTTTATAAAGGGGGAAGGTGCGCAGAAAAATGTTGACGAATGAAAATTTCTACATTAAAGAGCACAATTATAAAAAAACAAACAAAAAAAAAACGAAGTGTTAAAAAATGATTCGGATTTTTCTTTTAAAAAAACGTGATGTTAGAAAAGCAAATGCATCTCTGACTAAATTAAAAAGCTATGCGCTGAGGTTTCAGAAATGTCAAGAAGTCCTTCCAATCTGCGATGAATCCACTTCATCGGTATTAAAGATGTATATTTTATATTATAAAGATTCAATATTATTCCTCAGAAAGAAGTTTCTTCTTGATGACTTTGAACTATTAAAATTATTGTCAAGATGAAATAAATATTATCAAATAAAACACAAGGCTTTTTACGCAAACAGAGAGAGAGATGAGTGCAGAGACTGACTCTCCGCTCCTTTATCTCCTCGCCTGTGTGTGTGTGTGTGTGTGTAGATAAGGGGAGGGGAGGCGTGTTGTTGTAATAATGGTTTATTAGAGACGTGTCCCTGCAGATGATGTTGTTATAATCGATAAAATAAAATAATAAAAAAAAACTATATTAACATCAGAACACCACATTCATTTGAAACACATTTAAACACCTACAGAATCTTTTTTTTTTCCCAGAATGCACTGCAGGCGTCTCATACAACATGTAAACACAACATGTAGCACCGTGGTTACACAACATTCACACAAAAAAAAAAACACACTTATCTTATAAAATAACAACTCATTACAATATGAGAGAAGAACAACGAGATTCAGTCTACACGGAGCGTGTGTGTGTGTGTGTGTGTGTGTGAAGAGTAACTGCACCAGCTGTTTAGTCGAACAAGGTGATTCTTACATTTTGTGGTCACATGATCACTTGGTCACATGAACAACAACAAACTAATAACAACATTAAAATTAAAGACAGAACAGAAAAGCACCAGAGAGCGGCCGCGTCCTCAATCTGGGCCGCATGGACACACACTCGTGTGTGTGTGTGTGTGTACAGTCTTAGTCTCTCTCTCTCTCTCGCTCTCTCTCTCTCTCTATCTATCTTTATCTCTCTCTCTCTCGCTCTCTCGGATGTTCACCCGTTGAAACACACCGGACCGACGGAGAATCCAAACTTCTGTTTCGGCTTTCCGAAATCCGACACGGCCACGTCGACAATGGGCAGAGTGTCCGTGTTCGGGAAGTCGAAGGTCAGCTCGGTGCGGTCCTGACCCGACCGGGACTACGAGTGAGACACAATGCAGTGTGTTATTACATAGTTATTACTGTGCTGGTTATGGTTATGGATGTTTTACATGGTAGTTAAAGAATGAAAACAGCTAACCACCTTGGAGGGTGGGAAATAACACACATTTTAATATGTTCATTCATCATCACTGTACGAATACAGAGACAACGCGATGCAGTCAGCATCCAACCAGAAGAGCAAATAGCAAATAAGTTAAATGAGGTAACAAGGTCATGGTGCAGTAAGTTAACAGCGTAGAGGTAAAGGTATACAATATGATGCATTCCAGTAATGCAAATGGCAATCAAGGTGCAGTTAGTTGAGATAAACAGTATACAGGTGGAGGTAAGCAGCATGATGTATGCGATATGTTACAGTGGATACATACAGTGGATAAAATGCAGATGTGCAGAAATAATGTGCAAATAACAGTCTGATATAAATAATAGTAATAATGATAATGACAGATAGCGCAGTAAAGTGCAAGTCCTCGCAAATAATTGCAGAGAACAGTAGTGTCTAATGCTAATGTTTAGTTATTAGGTGGAGGTTTGCAGTTAACGCTTAGAAGCTGAGTTCAGCATCAGTACAGCTGAAGGGAAAAAGCTGTTCATGAGTGTTTTTGTGCGACTTCTACGTTTGATGTGCGACTTCTGACTCGATGTTTTCTCAGTTCTACTACAGAAAAAAAACACCGGATTGACATACTCGACAAAACGTGAGGTGAAAGTGAGTTACTGAGTTATTAACTGAGTAGTACTTTCACATTTTAATGTGTGTGAATTAGAATTATATTTACACTACAATAACGAGATAGTTCACTGTTCCTTCAATGAAGTCAGACCAATTCACTCGAAAACACTTACATAACACAAACATAATTTAATCAATTTTTCTGCAGATACGTCACATTTTACTCAAATATCATTTGTGATATTTTATAAGCACTTAGTCACAGAAACTGTCAGACCCATGATTGGCTAGTATATCACTCTTTGATCAACATTAGCCAATCCCTTCAGAGAAATACTGCCGTGGGGTTCCTGAGGGCGGAGGACAAGCGCTACAGTCAGATGGATTTACAGGCACCAACTCAAGCAAACAGAATTACAACACGCCAAACTCTAATGCATGATGGAAGAGCAGGAACCGTGAAGAACCTCGTAGACACAGACAGGACCTGAGTCTTACAGCTTCTGGATAAAACCCCTACACCCTGCATCACTCTATAGGAGAGTAAACCACCATTTAACAACCTTGTAGCTTATGGTGAGTCCCCTATACCCTACAGTCTAGAAACACAGGGCTGTAGGATCAAGTCCAGTCTACATTTTCTGGATTTACTTGGAGTTGTATCTGTATTGGCTTGGATTTATTGGCACTTGTATTTTGACTTGTCTCAAGCTTGCACATTGGTTTTGTTTTCATTTGGACTTGATCTTGACTTGGCGCTGACGCCCTTAAGACTCGGTCTTGACTCAATCTTGGCTAGTTCTGCTCTTGGACTTGAAAATGTCAGTCTTGACTACAGCCCTACTACAATTGCCATTGTTTAACAATCTTGTAGCTCATAGCAAGCAGGTCTCAGAAGGTCTACACATGATCAGTAATAATCAGATTCAACCTAGAGCCTGCACTGTTCAGATCTATGCATTTTGTGTAATTCCCTACTATTCTTAGCCAAGGTAATAGGGTAAGTGTGTGTGTGTGAGGTGATCTGACCTGGCAGCCGTCATAGTTGGCGTGGATGTCGTGCGTGTGTTGATGTGTGAGCTCGTCTCCATTGCTGGCCCTGAAGCGCAGAGCGTGTTTGTATGTGAGTGTGGTGCGGTCGAGCCAGCCAGCAGAGTTCTGACACTGATAGGTGAAGGACTGATGTGCTGTCGCACTCAACAGCTTCAGGAAACCCATCTGTACCACGTGCACCGGGTTCCCATCCTCGTCCACGTATTGGAACTGCACAGGGATAGACAGGAAGTAAGCAAGTGTTGCACTTGATACCACACACACACACACACACACACACGCACACACACACCTGTGATCCTTTTCTGAACTTGCTGTACCAGGTTCCAGGTGTCTCCTTGTTCCATGCAGACAGCTTCACCTGTCAATCATTAACACACTTCTGCCAGTCAGTCATGCAGCACTATATAGTATTATTCTAACTATATTTATAATAACAGATGGTAAATGTGCATCTCACCACCTGGTGCTTGCTGTGTGGCTGCAGACAGGTCTCTCCCTCTGCTGTGAAATTACAGAAAACCTTAAAGGCATCTCTGTGGCAGCCCTGATTCGGATCGATCCAGTACACCCCTGAAATCGAGGGAACAAGGGCACATGTAAGTGTGCATAGCCAATTTGAAAGGGGGCTTGCTAACCTGCCAGCTAGCTAATGAGATAAATAGCATGTTCATTCACGGGCTAATGTGCTCCCTTCTAAAAGAAAGCTATCAGCCATCATGTACAGAAGTATGTGTCTGAGGAACAAAACCAGATCTGAGTACAACGATGTCCTAATTTTGCCAATTTTCAAGTGTCATCAAATGGCAAAGCTTAAGTTTAATTTTGAAAAAATTTGATTATCCCATGACAAACTTGATCATGGGACATTCATCACAACTTTTCCTGTCTTCTGCTGCTTAGCATTAGTTAGCCTTTAGTTACACTGTATAATAGTGTAACCTACATGCAGTACTGTACTAATTAACTAATTAGATTAGCTAACATTAACAATAGCCATCTGACATTATATAGCAAGCCATGTTTGCTAGCAAGCTGGCTAATGTTAGGTGGACTACTGTGACGTAATACGAGTTTGTGATTGGCAGATCACATTATTGCTTTTGTTTACACTTATTAACGGCATCACCAACTGCGATTTTGAAAATGAAATTGTATTTGAACAGGCAGTCGAACTGCAGTGATGCCTTCTGGGTAGGTTGTGATCCTGAAATCTTAAATGATATTGACTTGATTCTCTTCTAGCACCTATCTAACTTCACTTGAGCAATGGAGCAGCTCTTAGGATGATTCTGACCAAGAGGAAATGAAGATGGGAAAAGTGTTAAAACATTATGGAACAGTATTGGAATGTAGCTCATGATTGCATTTGATTGGCTGGCACTTTTTTATGACATGATTTTATTGCTAGGTGGACAAAACTTATATTTAATACACACACACCATCAGGTAAGTCAGTGTGACACATCCAGAGCTCCTTGCAGGTACGAGCTGGACTGTGGTAGGTTCCCTTCGGAATGCGCAAACCCTCTACCTCAGTCCTCATGGAGGCCAGAGACACAAAAACTTCATCCATATCCTTTGTTCCTTCACCCGTTCCATCACTCTGCATCCCCTCCTCCTCCTCCTCTTCTTCTTCCTCCGCTCCATTTATCTCTCCTTCAGTGTCTCCCTCAGCCTGAGAGTGATGTCTTCGCTTCCTGCCTCTGGAGAAAGGAGCGGAATTTGATGCAGGAAGACCCTACAAACACACACATATAAATAGTCATTATTCCATGACAGTTCGGTCTGCCATGTTCATAGTAAACAAAAATATTGGACTGCCAAGAGAAGGCTGCGATTCTGGCCTGGGATTTGACCAAAATATTCTGTTCTGCGAGGCATGGAACTGTCTTTATCTTTGAAGTGATAATGTTACCCAAAAATGCTGCCTAGTTATGGACTCTACCTGAAAAGGTGTGTTCGTGTGGTGTATTTAACTCACTGGAGGACCAGGTGGACCAATGGGTCCAAGATCTCCTCGGGGTCCGATGGGGCCCTGAAAAACCACAACACATTAGACTTTGTGCATATTATATTTGCATGCATGCATGTGTGAACTTGTATGTGTGTCTCACCTGATTGCCTTTTGACCCTTTTTGTCCCATAGCTCCCTGAAGGACAGGTAGGCAGGTTACACACAAAAACACACAGCTGCAGATAATTTATATTTTAGGCTAGGTATCATAGTAAGTGTGTGTGTCTGAGACTTACAGAGAGTCCAGGTAGGCCAGGGGGTCCATTGGGGCCAGAAGGGCCAACTGCACCCTAAAAGACAAGTGTATGTGAGAAACAAATTCAATACAGTAACATAACTATAGTGTTTGTAGGTGTGCTGACCTCATCTCCTTTGGGTCCCTGTATCCCCTGGTTACCAGGAAGCCCGCGGTCTCCCTTCTCTCCTATTTCACCAGGAGGACCAATCAGACCAATCAGACCTCCGTGACCCTGTAATACACATAATCATGATACACATCATTCTTCACCAATATGACTAGTTGAAATAACATCACTAACCAATGAGGTCATCATTCTGTTATACCTTTTCTCCTTTCCTGCCAGGGTCCCCTTTTAGTCCTGGAAAACCAGCAGGACCCTGAAAGTAACAAGAGAAAAACATCCAAACTTAATGTTGTTCAAAAGCCAAAGGCCTAAGGTTAAATGTGAGCATCTGCCCCAGACCTACCATTGGCCCTGGAGGTCCTGTTTGACCCAGGGGTCCATTTACACCCTGCTCTCCCTGAAAGACAGATATACAGACATCCAGAGTGTCAACAAGCTCCATTTGCTTATGCCAATGTTTTTAGAGACAAGTGACCCACCACTGGTCCTGGGATCCCCCGAAGTCCCTGAGGTCCCGACTTCCCAGGGTTCCCCTGAGCTCCAACTGGACCGGTCTTCCCCAGGGCTCCCTCATAACCCGGAGCACCCTGAAAGAGAAATCAGAGTGACTGTTACAGAACCCTCGTGTTCCAGATCCTGTTTAGGAAGTGGGCCATATTTCTGCCAGTTTGAGAGCCAAACTTTTATATAAGCAGATGTAGGTTCCTAGCACATTGTTTAACAATAAAAACAATCAACAAGGATCTGGAAGATCCTAAAAATGTCTAGAAAACTACAGAGAACTAGCAGAAGTCCTCAGGAGTACACTGACAACATACTGTATGTAGGAGTTATCTCGAATATGGCATAAAAATTATAACCATAAAGGATCTTGTGAGCTTCACTTTTGCTTTATGCATATCTATTCACTGAGAGTCTATACACAAACTAAAGGTACCATCACAGTCACTGATTATGAGCAAGACATTAGACATGTGTCTTGAGTGTTTTTCTTTGTTGTGAATGTGTAGGTTCTCAAATATAGCTCCATGCCTGTAAGAAAAACATGTCCTTTTAATAGTAATCTACAAATATGTTTACCTTTTCTCCTTTCAGACCGGGCTTCCCCTGTTTCCCTGGTTGCCCTAAATGACCCTACAGAGAGACAGACAGATTAAGATCTCTCATTACAATTACAAACAAGGTTTACTGGAATAACAATGTCTCCACAAGGACACTGTCATTATTCCTGTCATTAAGGTTACGTTTGGTCTCCACAGTGAGTTAACTCACCCTTCTTCCTGGACGTCCAGGTGGACCAGGCTCTCCAGAAGCTCCTGGGGGCCCCTGAGAATAGAGATGAGAATGGAGTGAGAATAAAAAGAATTATTATATAAAAATAAACAAACACAAACAAGCAAATAATTACTTACAGCTTTTCCAGGATCTCCATTGTCTCCTTTAGATCCAGG
This sequence comes from Pangasius sanitwongsei, assembly GCA_037576675.1. Classification (NCBI taxonomy): domain Eukaryota; kingdom Metazoa; phylum Chordata; class Actinopteri; order Siluriformes; family Pangasiidae; genus Pangasius; species Pangasius sanitwongsei. The sequence continues at coordinate 17,046,115 of CM075028.1, forward strand.
AACTCCATCAATACCCTGAAAGAGATGATAAGACTGATGTCATCAATAAAATAAACTACAAGCTACATATTCTTAGCATTTTCTTACCACATTGAGTTGCACATTTCTGTCATCTCTCTCAGCTTGCTGCTCTTAGCATTTCTATGATGTTTTTATGGGTGTGGTTTTAGCTGTTTGGTCAATACATCAAGTAAACAATATGTTTCCTATTTCATGGTTTTATTTAATGCGCTAGAAAAATTATGAGAATAAATAATAGACATCTGCTAGTCTGGTTTACCTAATCATAATGATGACTCGCTCATCCTCACTAGCAAGCTGCCTAGCAATAGCATTAGCAAGTAACCTACCAAGCTTTATATAAGTTAAATTTTGTAGAAATGCTTGTTTATTACTTTGAATGGCAAAAAATGAGATATGCCATGTTGTTTGTTGTTTAGAAGCAAAGGAACAATCTTTCCACTCAGTTTTGTCAGTTTTGTTGTCAGTCTTTTCAAATAACAGTCTGCTGTCACTCGATTGGCTAAACAAAATGCACTGACCAGATTCATTCATTTGGGTAAACTTTTACCGCAACTGAACAGTGATTCAGATTCTTCTGCAAAAATCCAGCAGAACTCTCAATTATAATAAATACGATATGTCGTCGTCAGAGGAAGAGGCACAGGAAAAGTTCTGATTGGTTGTGAAAGGGTTAAATTAAATAAGCCACTTACATCAGGACCAGCCTCTCCAGGAGCTCCTGGGTCTCCTGGAAGACCAATAGGACCCTAACGGAGAGTGAAAGTGAAAGTCAAATTCATTTGATATTACCATAAACCACACACACACACACACTTGACACTCGTACACACTCACTAAGCTGCCCTTGGCTCCATCCTCCCCTGATGGTCCTCGAGCACCTGGAGGTCCTGCAGCTCCTGGAGATCCAGTGTCTCCTTTCTCTCCCTGATCACCTTTCTCTCCCTGCACACACAATAAGAACCACGTATCCAACACAGGAAATTCTTAAAGAACCCAAGCACTCCATCGTGGAACCAGAGCAACCAAGGAACTTGTCTAAGAACTATGTTGATATTTGTGATAGTTCCTGAACCATTAGGTTCCTCAACAAGTTCCTGAACCATGACCAGGGATAAGTCATGTTGTACAAGAGAAGAAAGTGAGATTTTACTCACAGTGCTTCCAGACAGTCCTACAGGTCCAGGATCACCTGATTCACCATCCTCTCCCTACAGGATGACATCATCATCATCATCATCATCATAACCACCATCATCATTATTACAATCATTGGCTCTCTCTTTCTGTCTGTCTTTCTTTGTATGTCTGTCTCTCTGTCTCTCTTTCTCCTAGTCCTTGTCAATATCCTTATTTCTCTTTCTGTCTCATTCTTCCTCTGTCTTTATCTCTGTCTTTCCCTGTGTCTGTCTCTGTCTATCTCTCTCACCTTCTCTCCCACGGCTCCTGGTTGGCCACGAACTCCAGGTCTGCCTGGAGGACCCTGTTTAACACACACACACACACACACACACACACACACACAGAGTTATTGATTTGACCTCTGTGTGCTTTTTCAAAACACAAATAAATATATTATCTCTCTGTGTGTGTGTGTGTGTGTGTGTATACACCTGTCCACCGCTTGGACCCTGAGGACCTCGAGGGCCCATCTGACCAGGAGGACCCTTAAATCAGAAAGAGGTCAGAGGTCACTTCTTGGCTGAAACTCAAATAAATTGTCAATACTATAATTAAAATTTACACTATAATAGAAAAAAATTAATAAACTCTAAAATAAAAAAAATTCTTCTGAGCAGTTCAGTGATATAATTTTAAATTGGTGGAAAGAGTTAAAGGAACAGGAAGTGATCTCACAATGAGTCCAGTATGTCCACTTTCTCCCTTCTCTCCTGGAGGTCCAGGCATTCCCTAAATTACAAATAATTACATCATTAATGTTAAATATGTACAAGTAATAGGTGTTTACTATACAAGCAGTTCGGTGTGTTCTGATTGGCTGATAGCAGTAAGGTGTGTTCTGATTGGCTGAGAGCAGTATGGTGTGTTCTGATTGGCAGAGAGTAGTATAGTGTGTTCTGATTGGCTGAGATCTGTATGGCGTGTTCTGATTGGCTGAAAGCAGTACATTGTGTTCTGATTGGCTGAGCATTGAGGGGAGTATGGACTGTTCTGATTGGCTGAGAGTTAAGAGAAATACAGTGTGTTCTGACTGATATATTATCATGGTGCTTATTTAGACTTTGTACCTGAAGTCCCACTGGTCCAGTAGCTCCTTTAAAGCCTCGTGCTCCTTCGTCTCCTTTCTGCCCGTACATACCCTGTTGCCCTGGGGGTCCAGGCTCCCCGTCCACACCCTGGATGGCAAAGAGACAGTGTTAGGGTCATTCATATTCAACTTTTCACATGATGACTTTCATTCCAAGTCTGAACACCATTTTTTGTTCAGTTAAATCCTACTTGAGGCCAACAAAAGCTAACTGACACAAGATCATTTAGCATGGCTGTGATTAACAGAGGGGAGAGGAAGCTTATGCCCACCAGCCAGACAGCAGAACACTTCTGCTGCCTTAAACTCCCAGACACAGACTGCAAATTATTACAAATGCATTATTACTGAATTTATTGCATTTTCTCACCGGTGCTCCTGGCTGTCCCTCTGGTCCCTGAGTCCCGGCTGGACCTGGAGGTCCCTGTACAGATGAACACACACACACACCAAATATCTACCAAACAAGCACTGTGTTACAAAGTCATGGTATATTGTTTAGAGGTGGCCAGTACTTCTAACTTCTGCATTATTATGATTATTTCCCCCCATTTTGGTCTTGCCAATTCCCACCCACAAACGAACTCTCCCCTTTCACATGACTGCCAACCGGGGAGGGGTACATGAGCTCACAGATGCCCACAATTGGCTAGTGTCACTGAAATTGACAGGGGAGAGGGACTACGCCCTTCCCACACAGAGAGCGTGGCCAGTTTTGGCCATGTTCTCTCGTCTCCTGTCCATGGATGGCTGTGGCACTGTCTGGATTCAAACTTATGACATACTAAAATGATTAAAATGATCTGTTGTGCCACTCAAGAGCCACTTCTTACATCTTGAAGAGAAGAGAATGAAATACTTACATGTTCTCCTTTATCACCTTTACTTCCTTTCTGTCCTGGACCTCCAACTTCACCCTATCACACATAAGCACACATTCAAAGCAAAAAAAATACAATGATCAAAAATATAAAATATGCATAAATATCTTTAAAATTGTATGTAAAAATACAAACATACTAGAAATATCAAATTGGCACACGTTAGGTTTAATACACACAGATGTTACCTTATCTCCATCTTCTCCTGGGGGTCCTGGAGGACCAGTGGCTCCGGGCAATCCCACAACCCCTTGCTCTCCATCCTGTCCTGCGTGGCCAACTGGACCCTTCTCTCCCTACACACAGAGACAATGATGTGTTTGGAGTTTCTTTAAGGACACTGTTTATGTGATAATCTATGATTCTCAGTTATATAATTTAAACATCATATTTTAACACTTTATTGTTGTCATGGTGATTCAAAACATCAGACAGAGACTAAATAAGTAGCAGTTCAGTGTTTACGCTTACACCCTCATGGTAAAGGGAGTATTAGGACAGCTGTCTTTTAAGTAATTGTTATATTTAGCTAGCTAACATTGCACTGCATGACAGACAGCACATGGAACTCAACAGATAGAATTACCTTGTAAATCAGTATATTTTGTGCATGCTAGTATGCAGTATTCCACATGCTAACATTCCACATGCTAACACTATCTAAGCAGCGTGTTTGTGACACTTAAACTGGTGAGCAATCAGAACACATGTAAATACTGAGTCATTTTTTAAACACTGTATTAATATCAATTCAGCCATTCGCATTATTCCTAGTGGATTTATTTAAATATGCCAATCAATAGAAAGAGGCAGAGCTTACTGGCTCTCCTTTCTCTCCCATTGGTCCAGGAGCACCAACTGTTCCAGTTCGTCCAGGCTGACCAATTGCACCTGCCAAACCAGCAGGACCTCTCTCACCTGTAGCACCCTACAGAGACAGACAAAGAGACAGACAGACAGATACAGCAAGACAGAGAGAGAGAGAGATAGACAGACAGACAGATGGTTTTATATATCCTCCCTCTCTGTCTGCAGAGAAAATCAGATAGAACAAAAAAGTAAGAATGTACATACAACAGGTCCCGGTGGTCCGACAGGTCCTGCTCCTCCCTTCAGTCCCGCTGGCCCCTACAGGACACAAATCACATGACCAAGCAACAGCCAATCAATAACTTCCATCCCATCTAACATATACTATTAATCACTTTTAATCCTGCCCACATTATGATTGATATTTAGCAATGGTCACCATGGAACCCGCCGCTCCACGGCTGCCACGGAAACCCTTCAGCCCGGGTGGGCCGCTCTTCCCCGGTGTTCCTGTGCCACCAGGATCTCCCTAAACAATACAGTGGGAGACACAAAGACATCATTTTGGGAAACTTTCTTTTTATTTGAGACACTGAGACATAATTTCAAGAACTGTTAATATAATAATGTTTTTATTTTGCCTTTAATTGATGGAGACATACTAATGCAAATTTAATACCTGCCCTTCAGTCATATTAATTTACCTCATTCAAGGCTGCATGTGATAAAGTAACATATTTAAATTGACTACACCCACTATTTTACACTTTTAATTAGAAACATCCCAAATGACATGTTCATTATATCATTATATCATTATAATAACACACAAAACATGTTATTTTGTTCATGTGAAAGATGCAATCCTCTGAAGGACCTGTGAATCACAGCCACAGTGTGTAAGTATCTCCTGATGGAAGGTGGAAATCTGACCTTTGACCCTTCTTTGCCAGCTGTACCAGGTAAACCTTGCTCTCCAGGTGGTCCCGCGGATCCTGGGTGACCTCTTTCTCCCATTGGTCCGGTTTCTCCAGTGTTCCCCTAAAACCAACAATAAGGGAAAAGGAATGAGTTATAGTGTTTATGTAGCCTATATAGCGATTAGGCTGTGTGGTTTGCAACATGCCCACAGTGGCCTATATAGTGAACAGGGTGTGTGCTTTGGGACATGTGAGCTCACCTGAGGTCCCACCACACCTGCAGGTCCAGGGGGTCCCGTCTTTCCCTGAAAGCCCTGAAGACAGGAAATGGACAAATAGCTATGAACACCACCACCCTGTTACACACTGAGTTAGAGCTTTATATCAATACTTCAACACATCAGAATTCTCAAAGCCCTCAATATTTTTAACATGTAATCTGTCTGACGTTTAAGCGAGCTCACCGGCTCCCCCCGCTGGCCTGGGTGACCCGGTAACCCGTCTTTACCAGCAGGACCCTGAAAAATAAAACACAGAAACACTAAGTCATATGACCACACTGAGTTAATTTGGACATGAAGAGATAATACTGACAGTGAAGTCTTAATTATCAGTGTTCATTATTATGTACAGGAGAGATAAAACAATGTCCACATGTATAACACAGACTGACTAATGATAAGAATCTTTCCTTTTGTGTTAGACAGACAGACAGACAGACAAACAGATAGATAGATAGATAGATAGATAGATAGATAGATAGATAGATAGATAGATAAGATATACATGCATTTCACAAGACCTCCTCCCCTTTACCTGGTAATGTACTGACCACCTTCAAGACAGTATGTTATACCAATCCTGAAAATCCCCTCAGACATCAGCAACTATCAACCAGTATCACGTCTCTCATTTCTTTCTAAAATTCTTGAATGTGCAGAACAACCCTAAGATCCTAACCTAGCCCTCAACACCACTAAAACCAAATAGATCTTAACAGACAACCAGGAGATCCACACACTCTGCCCTCCACATACAAGGAGACAAGATGAAAAGAGTGGAAAGCTTCAAGTTCCTGGGCGTCCACAGATGTTAAAAAGACCCCAGCAGAATCTGCTTGAGGAAACCTAGGAAGGCCCATCTACCTCCACCACTCCTTACAAACTTTTACCACAGACCCATATATATACTCTGCTACTGTGCAACATTGTGGTATGCCAACTGCACTGCTGCAATCCAGAGAGGCCGACACACAGTGGTGAAAGTAGCTTAGCTAGTCAATGGGACTGAGCTCCCTATCCTAGACTCCTTCTACTCCAGCAGACTCCAAAGGAAAGCTTGCAGCATTGTGAGAGACCCGAGCCATCCAGGTCACCACCTGTTTGTGCCACTACATCCAGCAAGTGGTACAGGACAATCTACTCATGGACTATCAGGCTATGGAACAGCTTCTTTCCAAGAGCTGTATCTTCTTGTAGCCTCTGCAACCTTCTGATGCCAATCCCCTGATGGCTACTAAATACATTCCTCAGAAACTGCCTGAGAAGCTTTATGCTGTTCGTTCAGCCAAACTGTCATCTGTCCTCATCCTTCTCAAGCTTTCAGCGGCCTCCAACACAGTCAGTCACGAGACTGTCCTGTCCATCCTCAGGAGCCTTGGAGTTTAGTGTCACAACATAGTGATGGTTTGCAACTTACCTGGAGGGACGGTCATATCAGGTGACATGGAGAGGATCCACATCTGCTCTATGCATACTCTCCCCTGGTGTCCCACAAGGCTCAGTGCTGGGTCCTTACCTAAATGATTCCTTACCACTGCTATGCTGATGACCCTCAACTCATCCCCTCTTTTCCTCCCTCAGATACTAATGTTTCTGCTCAGACCTCAGCATCTTGTTATGGATGATGGCTCACCAGCTAAAACTAAATCCCAGCAAGACTGAGCTGCTGTATATACCCAATCAGGAGATCCATCCTAATGTCAAGATCTTATGATCTCTCCCTAGACAACGCTCAGATCTTAGCACCTGACCCTGCACACAACATTGGGGTAACCATAGACAAATGGTTGTCCTTTTGGCCTAAGATTGCTTGCCTCACATCTGGCTATTTTTCTCCACAGGGGCATTTCAGGTGCTAGGTTATTCTGTTGTCATCTGGTGCAACTCTGTGCACCATCCGACCCCTGCAACTGATCCAGAATGCAGCTGCACAATTTGCTTTCAACCTCCCCAAGTTCTCCTATACCAGCTGCCTGCATCAGATTTAGAACATTGATGCTTGCCTCCAAAGCCAAAATGGTCCAGCATCCACCCACTTTAAGGCACTTGTCACACCCTGCTCTGCACTACACTCCCTCTGAACCTCTAGCACTGCTCAAATAGACCCATCATCTCTCAATGTACAAGGAAGGCATGCATCAAGGTTCTCCTCTGTTCTGCACCCTGGTGGTGAATGACATGTCTTCAAACAAATCTTCACCAAGCATCTGAATTAGCATTTATTAATCTATTAAAATCTATTGTCTTGTATGGTTTCTTTTCATACTGAACTATGGTGTTTAGCTTGATGGTGACCCTGACCTAATGAAATATCATGAGAATGTGTTTTTGATAGAAACTCCAAAACACTTCTGTAAGCTGCTCTGGATAAGAGCTTCTGCTGAATGCTGTAAATGTAGGTAGATAGACAGATAAATAGATGTGCACTTACATTTGGTCCCTTTGGTCCGATCTCTCCTACACGGCCCTGGGGCCCTTGAGGTCCCTGAACAAATTAATGTATGGATGAATCAATCAATCAATCAATAAAGACAATGAAACAGAAATGGAGTGAGTATATTTAGTCTATGCTGTGTATTATGCTGTATGTGTGTGTGTGTCTCTGTGTCTATGTTTGTGTGTGTGTACACACTCTTTCTCCTGATGGTCCTGGAGGCCCATCATGTCCTGCTGAGCCCTTCAAGACAAACATAACAGAATTAGACACAAATACATACATATACACAGATGACGTAGGTTGGGGGAAAATGTAAAATTGGGGAAAGGTTGGGGAAAAGCAGAAAATTTGGTTCATTTTGCAGAAAATACACAAAAATATCATTGGAATGATGATAACATTGTCCTGTGTACACAAATTCCAATTCAACATAACAAAAATGTAAATTTAACACGTCTAGACAGTTACTGTAGCTGCAGTCATCACTGTTTAAAAAATACTTTAAATGATGTTTACTTTTTCTCCCGTTTTTCCAGTTGGTCCTCTTGCACCTCGTGCTCCCCGAGCACCCTGCGGGTAACACACACACGCACACACACACACACACACACACACACGTTACTATTGGTTTTGCCTCCACTGTATCATTCTTACATTAGTAGGTAGATTAATTCACACAAAACTTGCTATTTCAAAAAGAGTGGACATTAGGGGATGGTAAATTGGACAATGAAGTGGATGATAAAGTGGACAGTGAGGTGGAAGGTAAAGTAGACAGTGAGGTGGAAGGTGAAGTGGACAGTGAGGTGGAAGGTAAAGTAGACAGTGAGGTGGAAGGTAAAGTGGACAGTGAGGTGGAGGGTAAAGTGGACAGTGAGGTGGAAGGTAAAGTGGACAGTGAGGTGGAAGGTAAAGTAGACAGTGAGGTGGATGGTAAAGTGGACAGTGAGGTGGAGGGTAAAGTGGACAGTGAGGTGGATGGTACAGTGGACAATGAGGTGGATGGTAAAGTGGACAGTGAGGTGGAAGGTAAGGTGGACAGTGAGGTGGAAGGTAAGGTGGACAGTGAGGTGGATGGTAAAGTAGACAGTGAGGTGGATGGTAAAGTGGACGGTGAGGTGGATGGTAAAGTGGACAGTGAGGTGGATGGTAAAGTGGACAGTGAGAAGTACAGTATGGTGGACAGTGAGGCAAATGGTGAGCAGGAAAGTATGGTGGTCAGTAAGGTGGACAGTGAGGTGGACACTCACATTCGGACCTCTCTGTCCTGCAGCACCGGCAGGACCTGCTGGACCCTGAACCAAACATAAACACATGCATCAGTAAAATTAAACCAGACAAAAACATTCCTGCAATTTCTCAATTTCTGCAAGTCCAGATTAATATTATGTGCTAAATAACTTGTGTAATATAGTGAGTGATGGGGTGGTGTGAGGAAGTGGAGTTAATATCACCACCCTGAAGTTAACTGTTCTCCCATAACAGCAATTTGTCAACAATTACAGTTTTTATTTATTAAACAATGACACATCATATATATACATTTTTTTATACATTTAAAGTTCTATATTTAAACCTCTGACTTACAAAGCGCTGACACTGGAGACTCCTTCCATAAATGTTAAATAAATGCCTCCTCAGAGAAAATTTCACCATATCCATGATTACACATATTTTTTACTCTGTTTATGTGGAGTGTCTGCCATACACGTCCCTGTGGATGAGCTGTTACTATAGAAACTGTTACTAAAGATAATATATTAGAGCAAGTGCCTTAACATAAATCTGATTTGCAGCTGCACTGCCATCGAAAATTAATCAACATAAATCAATCAAATTAAATTGTGCGTGTGTATAGAAATGATATTTTGAAGTTGTGTTTTTGTTTTCTATGTTCTTATGTTTTTCCCTGACCTTTACCTGCCTGAATGTAGACTGTGGAACATTTACTCAAGCTGTGCACTTGCTTGTTGATTTCCTTCTCAGGTACCCACAATAAGATCCTTAATAAGTCAATAAGATTCCCTCAACAGTATGGCAATATGGCTGCTGGGAGAACGGCGACTGCTTATACTCTAGATATTATTGCCATTTGGTGTTGCTTTGGTCTAAATATCTCAAAAAATATTTTTTCGACACCACTTTTTGGTCTTGATCAATCGGAGCAGTAAATATATATACTCCCACTTACTGACCTTTCGTCCTTTCTCCCCTGGAATGCCTACAGGCCCCGGAAAGCCATCTGCACCCTGAAAACCACAAAACACCCTTAACAAGACTGAACTGCATATCATCATTGCTTGCACACACATAAATTAATGAATGCATTTGTTCTGGTCTTGCCTTCGGTCCCTGCCGCCCAGGGTAACCTGGCAACCCGGGGACACCGAGTTTACCCTGTGGAAAGTGAGAATTAGCTCGGTTTATGAGTGGTCTCATCTCTAAAAATATTGATGATGAAGCTTATTAATGATTTGTGCCTTTTCTCCAGCAATGCCTATGGGTCCTGGGTCTCCCATTGGGCCTGACTGACCCTTGAAACCTTCTGTACCATCTTCACCACGCATACCTGGGGGTCCAGGATCTCCCTATGTAGACAAAGAGGGACAGTACCATCAATGGACACTGTTCCAATCCACATGCATTTTTAAGTGTTCTCGTGTAAGTGGTCTTGTATCAAACAGTAGAATTTGTAACACAGCCATCATCCCAAATTGAGCAACTGATCTAGAGAAGAGTGTCTGTTCAGTAAATGGGATCATTTATAATTACATCATCTCCTTTTCCACCCATTTCTCCTTTCGCTCCTGGAAATCCGTCTTCACCCTAAAAAAAAGCACACCACACAATCAGAACCTGAGAAACACACCAGCACATCCAAAACCATAAAAACACTCCATTAGCACACTCTTCCTCGTTCAGCAGGAAGAGAAGAGTGTGTTACAAGTTTCTGTTTGGTTGGTTTTTCCTTAATTTAGTCACCTGTCAATTCCAACCCACTAGCTAGATCTTTTCATCAGACAACAGCTACTAACCAGCAAGAGTGAAGGGTAACACGTGTTTCCTCTGAGACACATGAAGCCAGCTGCATTGCTATCTGCCCTCTTCCACATACATGAGTTCACAGACACCCATAATTGGTTAGTATTGCTCTGATTGACAGGGGAGAGGGAGTATGCCACTCCCACCCAGAGTCTCGGCCACATTGAGTGAACGCTTTTCTATTGCAGTACTCAGAAACCCCACACATTTCTAGTTTATTTAAAGTTTACATGAGGGATCAGAGCATTAAAAAAAATCATAAATATAAATCAATAAAATATGGCTGTTAATCAGAAGCTACTTAAAAATGGACTTGGCTAAGACTGCGTCCCAAACCACTTCTAGCTCACTGTGGTGCATTGTGGGTTGTCACTGTGTGAGAGTAGACTCCATAAACTGCACCATGTAGTGAATCCAGTGCTGTTTGGGGCAGTTTTGTTGGTGGGTGGAGTTAGCTGAAGGAATGCAGCGTGAGCCCGAATAGCTCAGTCGGTAGAGCATCAGACTTTTAATCTGAGGGTCCAGGGTTCAAGTCCCTGTTCGGGCGGAATAGTTATTGGGGCAGTAGCGGCTGACTGGAAGGTTAAGGCCCTTAACCACACCTGCTCCATAGGTGCTGTATCATGGATATGTGAAAATCTGCATTGGCTCATTGTGCAACGACAATAAAAAGTCAAATTTTAGTTTACTGGATGGTTTCAGAAAGTGTGGGCAGATATTCATCACTCACCTTCTCTCCTTTACTTCCTTTCAGTCCCCTCAAACCATCAGCACCCTGAAATACACACACAGTAAATCAATCCTCACTAACAAAACACACAAAACACACAAAGCACACCTACACTCACAATGTTCACACACATACACATACACAGTGCGCAGGTAAAGTATGTTACCTTCACTCCTCTGGTTCCTGGATATCCAACAGGACCCTGAACTCCTGCTAAACCCTTCAGCAAACACACACGCATGTACACACACACACACACACACACAAATGAAGAAAAAAAAACTAATTAAAATTAGAGACACATTTGCTGAAGAAAAGTCCACACTGAGGTGAAAGTGATGGAGGGATGAAAGTGATGGATTAAAAACTAAATAGAAAAACTAAGTGTGTGTGTGTGTGTGTGTGTGTATGTGTGTTTATTGTCACTTACCGGCAGTCCTTTCTCTCCCGGTGGTCCTTCTCTTCCTGGGTGACCCTGAAGACAAAAACAGGAAGTGATGCATATTACTATGGCAATTAAGTTTGCTGTGTGACAGGTGTGTGTGAATGTGTGTGTGTGTGTGAGAGAGAGACTCACTGGAGGCCCATCAGTGCCTGGAAGCCCCTGCATTCCTTTCTTTCCTTGAGGTCCCTGTAAAAATTGCAAAAATGTAAGCATGCCATATGTACTTCCACACACACACACACACACACACACACACACACAAACAGAAAGAGAGAGAGAGAGCTGTACCTTCTCTCCTGGTAATCCGATTAGTCCCTGAGGTCCTGGAAATCCCTGGAAAGATATTCATTAAGAGATTCAGTGGATATTATAGAGGAAGAGTGTGTGTGTATGTGTGTGTATGTGTGTGTGTGTGTGTGTACCAGGAACCCTGGGTTTCCCTGTTGTCCCGGTGCTCCAGGTTCACCTGGTGGTCCCTGTAAAAACAGGAAGTGACATAATAATAAGTCTAGGAGAATACTCATTCATAAACAATATTCATTTTATTTAATTAATCTTAAAAAAATTAAAAAAAAGAAAGAAGGCATTCAATAACATTACAGAATAATTTAATTTTAATTCTAATTACGATTTTTAAATAGTTTGAGTAATATCACATATTATTACTCGTAAAATTTACTGAACAACTTTTATTTAATTTTATAATCTATTTTTCTTTTCCTCTGGTTTAGTGTTATTTTGTAGCATCTAATAGCTAATCTATTTTTTCTATATATCATTCTAGCATTTTCTAGCATTTTTAGCGGTAATTATAGTAATACCTGTTGTAATAGTAATAGTAGTAAAATAGTAGTAATAACATTAGTAACAGTAGCAACAGGAATAGCGGCAGGAATAGTAGTGACACTATTACTAACAGTAAAAGTAGGAATCACAGTATTGATAGTAGTAATAGTATTAGTAACAGTTGTAGGAATAGTAATAATGGTATTAGTAATGGTAGCAGTAGGAATAGCAGTAATAACAGTAGTAGGAATAGTAATAATAGTAGTATTAGTAAAAGCAGCAGTAGTAATAGTAGTAGAAATAGGAGTAATAGTTTTAGTAACAGTAGCAGTAGTAACAGAAGCAGTAGTAATAATAGTAATAATAGTAATAATACTAGTATTAGTAACAGCAGCAGTAGTAATAGTTGTAGTTTTAATATTAGCAGTAGAAACAGTAGCAGTACTTGTAAGAGCAGTAGTAATAATAGTAATAATAATAGTAATAATAGGATTACCAGCAGCAGTAGTAATAATAGTAGTAGTGTATGAAGGTAAAAGTGTATTATGATGATTATTAGCAGAAGTAGGAGCAGCAGCAGTGTATTATTACGATAAGGTCACTCTCTGATTGACCACCAGAGGGCAGTGGTGCGCTCTCTGAGTGAGAGGTGCTGCTCGGAGTTCCCGAGACAGTACTGTGATCCCTGAGCTCAGCTGCATCAGCTGTACCGCTGTCTTCATAGTTCAGACTCTTTAAATCAACATGCTGATGAGAACAGAGCTCAGCATTAAAGCCTGATTTATATTTTTATTTTCTGCATCTGATCCGGAGTTTCCTTCTCCCACTGTGTGTTCTCCGCCTCACCTGGGTGTGTTACTGCTGCTCCTTCTGGAAGTTTGGTATAAAAAAAACATCACAGAAGGAAAGGATACACACCTGATTGCCCTTTGGACCCTGAGCTCCATCAACTCCCCGAATTCCCTGAGAAACACATAGAGACCGTGAGATTAGATTAGACAGGACTATAGTGTGTGTGTGTGTGTGTGTGTGTGTATGTGTGTGTGTGTGTATGTGTGTGCGTGTGTTACCCACAGTCAGCCCTGTAGGTCCAGGAAGTCCTCTGGGTCCGGTCATTCCCTGTAAACCCTGCAGTAAACAAAGAAATAAACAAGCTATCAATCTAATGAGGCCAAACATGCTTGCTTAAAGTAAATCCTTGGATCTGTCCCAAATCAACTACTACACACTATGCACTTCACAAGAGTCTGTCTCACATTTCTTCCAGTTTAGTTAAGACTTAAGTAGAGAAATTCTGAAAGCTTTTCATAAATAATTTAGAAGAGCAACAATATTATTATTAAAAATAATAATATTAAGAAGAAACAGGAAGTACACACAGGCTCTCCTGCTTGTCCTCTAGGTCCTGGCTGGCCATCTGAACCCTGAGGAAAACAATGATATATATATATATATATATACACACACTGAATTGCCTGGTCTTATACTGAATCCACACACACACACACACACTCAGAGACATAGATACAAATGTACATTCACGATTGTGTACAGAACTTTACAGTGAAGACACTCAGATGAATTGAAACACTTTACCTTTGTTCCCATGTCTCCCGTTGGACCGATCCGCCCTCGCTTCCCCGGCTCTCCCTACAGTCATATGTGAGCACACACTCATCACATGGTACAGCATACAATTAGTTCACTTTAAAAAGATATAAGAAAAGCTGCTGCTACTGCCATTACAGTCTACTCCTGCCATTTTAAATGTTACTGCTGCCATTATAATCTACTGCTGACTTTATAACTGCTTTAGCTGCTATTGTAACACTTACTGCTACCATTATAACAGCTGCCATTAAAACTGCTGCCATTATACAGCAACTGTTACTGCTGCCATTATACAGCAACTGTTACTGCTGCCATTATAATCTACTGCTGCCATTATAAACTACTGCTGCCATTATACAGCAACTGTTACTGCTGCCATTATA